>JAKSZP010008491.1:0-51574 GCA_022478985.1 Massospora cicadina | reverse complement strand
GCGCACCATGTGGATAATGCAATATTCATTGCTAATTTTAATGGAAAATTTGGTTTTACTGCATCCACCGCTTCCTCCATGGTCATGAACCCAACATCCACCCATCCTCTATGTAAATTTTTAAAATTTACTGAAATGGTGTTTGGGAAAGTCAGTGAGAAGGCCTCCCCCATTTTTTCCCATGACTCAAGGAAAGTATCACTGACCATAATTCTAAGGCCATGATTGAGGGAGGACAAGGGTTGGGAGTGTTCAATCTTTGTGAAAGCGCCAATTTTTCAGAAATTGCAAAACTCTGGGTGCGGCGCTATGCTCACCCTTTTTGGAGGAGATTGTCCCAATGTACTGCTGGGCGTTTTCCCCTGACGGGGTTGGGTGGGCTTAGGGCCTTTTGAGCTGGCCACTTTTGCCCAACTGGTGTTGGTGCAGATGAATCTATTCATTTTCCTGGTTGATTGTCAAATTCAGATAATTTGCGTAGAATCATGTTACTAATAGTGATAGTAATGAGAAAAAACCGTCCAGTGTCTTACTTTAGCAAAATGCTGTTATAAGCTAAGCGCAACTATACCATCACTGAGAAGGAGTGCCTGGCTGTCCTGCGCTCTGTAAAACACTAACGCCCATTCCTATGCAGGTCTTCCTTAAAAGTGATCACAGACCACGCCTCTCTAAAGTGGTTGCAAAATATGAAGGACCCCAAGGGGTGGTTGGCTCACTGGGCTCTGAATCTCCAGAATTATGATATGACTATTGAGCATTGGGTGGTAATGCGCCACATAATTATAGATGGGTTAACGCGGCTGCCCGTTCATCACTTGGACAATAGTAATGCCAAGAGGTTAAATGATCTCCTCATGACTCCTGATGAACGGGCTGATGAAGAAGAACAGTACAAAAAATTCTATCTTGGCACTTCTGCAACACCAAGGTGGAGAGTGGGAAGTTATACAAGAAAGTGGGATTAAACTGGTTATCTTATCTACAGCCATCCAAACAAGTACCAGTGATCCTAGAACCTACACTATCATGAGCCATGGTGGAGTCCACAAAACCTATGAGTGGATTTTAAGAGCGATATTACTAGGAAAGTATTATGGAAAACCATAACTGAAGTCCTGGATGCCTGTCTGACCTTTAAAAAAAGCAACCAGCTATAAGACCAGGTATCCATATCAAATGATTAAGCCTCAACAACCCTTCCACACCATAAATTTGGACGTGATAGGGCCTCAACCTCAAACCACTGGTGGCAATCATTATATCCTTGTTGGAATTGATCATTTCACCAAATTGGGTTGAAGCTGTTGCTCTCCCTGATCAGATGGCTAAAGCCACTGCAACCTTTTTACATCAGAATATCTTCACGCAACATGGCTGCCCCCAAGTCCTCCTTTGTGACAATGGGGAAAACTTCACCTCATGAGTGGTAAAGCTACTCACCACTTCTATGGGAACACAGACCTTCTCAGCCCCTTATAATTCATCCAGAAATGGGGCTTTGGAAAGAGTAAATGGAACCCAGGTATTGATGCTCTGTAAAATGGCAAATTCAGACCCTCTCCATTAGAAATCTCTACTTACTCAGTGCCCTCATGGCCTACCAAATAGTTACAATCAAATCCTAAAGATGTCCCCTTTCCATGTGTTGTATGGCTGAGAACCTGGGGTACCAGCTCTACTAGCAATAGATATTTTAAGTAACAGAACTTGCCCAGAGCAGGCCATGAAAAAGTTGGCTCAGCACATTATCCAACTACAAGCAGAGGCTATGACTAACTTGGCCAAGACAGTCACTAAAGAAGGCCCTGCATCGAAGGAGATCAGTGTCCTTCTCCCTTCCTTCCAAGTATCTGATTTAGTGTTGCATCACCACAAACGCATAGTTTCCAGAAGTGAGAATCTCGGTTTTATCTGGGAAAACCCATTTCAGTCCCATACAAGAGAGGGGATGAGTACTCTATCAAATCTCTCGCTTCTTAGTGACCATCAACCGGGTCCATGGCCAGTTTTTGCGCCTTTAACATCCCCTAATACTCTTGAAGGGTTAATGCAGACAATTGCAATTCTGATGTATTAGTAAGGGTAGTTAGGAGGTAATAGACAATATAATCGGCCAAAAGACCATAGTCGATTCCTGTGGAACCTCTCAAATCAGGATAACACTTCTTTTAATACTTAAGCAAAAACTACAAGTTTGGGCAGTTGGATTGCACAAATCATCAGCTGAATCCAAGGACATTCTGAGATCCCTCCACCTCTTCCAACTAATTTAGTAACAACTATCCTACGGAGACTGTCCCCTTTTAAAGGGTTGGAAGGGGCACTGCAAGGTGAGAATTATTTCATGCCCAATGATTGGGTAAAATTATATAAATTGCTGCCTCATGAACACATCCTACCTGCAATCAACTTTAAATTAACTGTTCCATCAAAATGAGGCGAATTTTCAGCAATCTGATAGGTCAAATGCACATATTCCCTAATTTGGACAGTACTAAACACTCCAAAATTCCCATTGAATTTGCTTTAGACGTTTATATAGTTTAAATACAAAGCTATTAGGTATCGAGAGAGTAAGTTTCTTCTTGCCCTGCGCGGCTATAAATAAATCCCTATAAAAACATAATAATTATATATACATTTTTATTATTAGTGTTATATTAACCCCTACAGAAGAATTATCCAACAGTAGATAAATTAATATCTAATGCAAAGAACTGTTGTAATTTTGGCGTGAAAAGCACCAGCAAGCCTACAAATATCCTTAATTCTAAAATTATGGCTGAGCGAGTTAATGGAACTTTAGTGAACATACTACATAAATTGGTAGCGGATCTACCTTCAGATTAAAGTTCCCTCCTTTCCACCGCCATTTTTTCTTATAACATAAGCTACCATTCCGCCATGGAAAGAGCCCCTTCAAAATACTGTATGGACGACACCCTGCTCTTCTGGTATTGTTCTATGCTTGTGTAGAAAATACCAGTGGGATGGATCCCAATGCTATTTGACTAACCTAACGGACACATTAATCAAGCTGCAAACAAAAGCCTAATACTTCAGTCTGGCAAAAAAGGTAAGGAATCAGGCCATCAATAAGGAATGCAAAGCGGGCTATCTCTGTAAGGAGATTGTCTATAACTCTCCTGTTTCCAGCGTGAAGTTGCTTGGTGCACAGGGCCAACACATGGAAACTAGCCATTAGAACCAAAGTTACTAGAGCCCAGAAGAGAAAGCTGGAGAAATAATAACTTATAGGGAAAAGTGCGATTATTAAAACAAAAACTCCACCCAAAATGATGTGGTGCTTGAAAGGGTTAATGGTAAGTGCCCCAGGATGGAGGGAACCTGGGCGAACCAACGGTGCATAAAGGATAAACAAGATCATCTGTAAACAGTTTGGTGGATGTAGCGCAAGACCTCCTTGAAGGGGTCTGCGCGCATGATTGTTCAGAATAGCATTATAAAAAATGGTAAAACAGGGAATTTTTATTTTGGGAAGTTGACCAACAAGGAACGTTGGTCGGGGAAAACATATTTAAACATTGACAGGGGAATAAGGGGTTTGCATAAGTAGACCCAAGCACTGACCCATCAACAGGCACACACTACCATCCAGATTGGTAGAATACACTAAAACTGACTTCACTCGTGTAATCAATTGAAGTTGGATTTGACTCAAACATGTGATTTTGTAAATGGAATGGGTTCAAAACCCCATTCCTCGACAAACCAAACTGAACCATATGCATTCATTATGTAGACCATTCATTTCAATGCCTGGGCCATTGTAAGGGGCTGGGCATTTGGAACCACACTTGTACCAACCTGAGCATATTTTGCCCATACCCAGCGTTGGTCTAGGGTATGCCTCAGGTGAGGGAGGCCCTGTAGCTTCACCTTCTGGGCCTCCTGGTATCCAGCCTTATCCTTTGGGTTGGTCCCCACTATGATGTCATGTGAACATGACATTACCCTCTCCTTCCAACGGGGCTCAACCCCCCTCCAGGGGCTTGCGCAAGGGAAAAGTTCTTGTGGGTAGGGGCCAACTTAATGGCAGTAACGGTCAGTTTAGGTTGGGATCCAGCAGCTAGGGGAAAACGCTTGTGGAAGGCTTTGATTGGATCTTGGGCATGCACACAGTTGCACGCTGGAACCCAGATGTTCTCGCAGCATTAAAGCCCTTCCAGGATACCAGGTACTCCAGTCTTCTTTTAATGCGGTGGGAGGCAACTATTTTTACAACTCTCACTCTGGCGCCCCATCCACGAGATAGGCCTCAGGAGTCTCTGGTGGGGGCCCTTGAACAATGTCAGTTTGCTCTCATGAAACAGAGAAGATCTGGAATGAAGGGGGAAGATCTAGCTGGTATGAGGCATGGCCCACTTTTCTAACAAAGCGGTTGGGGCAAAATCTCTTTGGTCCCAGATTCTTGCATGGCTGCTTGATAGGGGTTTTATGAGCATCAAGCATCATGAGATCCCCTTCCTTGTACACAGGACCCACTTGGAGCTTCCCATCAGCGTTCTCCTTATACACTCTCATTGCCGCCTCCAAGCTTGTGGAAACCCCCTTGTGGACCTTCTTGATTGTCTTGGCAAAGTCCACCACCGCTTCAACCTTAGACCCATAGCTGGGCTCCATGTTAAAGGTGGGGTTAAAGCCATTAATGAAAAAAAGGGGAGCAACTGATTGAGGAATGTAGCGTGTTGTTGCAACTAAATTGGGCCATAGGAAGGTGAGAAACCCAATCTGAATGATCCGCGGTGGTGTAACACCGCGTTGGAACTGTTCCAAGCATTGGTTCACTCGTTCAGTTTGCCCATCTGATTAGTAATGATAGACAGTTGACTGGCAAGGGCGTATCTGAAGAGCTTTACAAAACACTTCCCAAAAAATGGAGGTAAACTGGGGGCCTGGGTCGCTAATAATTTCTTGGGGAACCCCATGTAGAGCAAACACATGGGTGATGAAGAGCCTAGCCATCTCAGCCGCGGTTATTATAGTTCTGCAAGGAATAAAGTGAGTGAACTTTGTTGACTAGTCCACCAGCACCATGATGGCATCATAACCATCAGAGGCAGGTAATTCCACAATAAAATCAACTGAGAGGGAAGCCCAGGGCCCATCAGCTTTTTGGACTGGTACCAACAACCTCACTAATGGTTAACAATTGGGTTTCATCTAGTTGCATACCAGGCACTCCTTATAATACCGCCCCACATGAGCAGGCAAGCCCTTCCAATTGTAGGTGTGATGTATCAACTCCAAAGTCTTTGCTTTCCCAGGATGACCAATGGTGATCCCATCGTGATGGTCCTAGATGATTACCAGGTGCAGTGGTCCAGCAGGTACCCAGAGGCGCCTCCGAAACCACACCATCTCATCCTTTACGTGATAACCCCTGGATAGGTCCTCTTGATTTAAAGAGCTCTTTGCAATTACCATAGTATATTTACCTGACAGCGGCTGAGAAAGTACAACTTTTCTGAACATATATTCCTCCAAATTTTCCAGAGGTGCAAGCGCTGGCCTGTTGGCCAGGGGAGAGGGAAGATGCAACAGAAGATTTTCTGGTGGAATCATCACCTGTGTGTTATGGACTTCTACCTCCTTTGGATTAGGAGCTAAAGCAGGGTTGTGGCTTAAAGCATATGCCAAACCGTTATCATTGCCCTTGGTGAACTCGTATGAAAAGGCAAATTGGGCAAGGGTCTCATGCCAACGGGTCTGCCGTGGGGTTAAAAAATGAGGAGCACGGTAGTACAGCAAGGCACGGTGGTCTTTATGTATGCGGAATGGTTGGGTAGAGCCATGCAAGTGGTGATGCCAATATGTCAGCGCCTACACCACTGCTAGTAACTCCTTGTCATAAACAATGAGATTCAACTCTGGCAAAGACATTTTCCTAGAAAAATATCCCACCGGATGCTCTATCCCATCTCAACCTACTTGCAACAAGGTGGCCACTATGGTGAAGTTGGAGGCATCAGTAGACACAATGGACACCTTTGAAGTGTCAATATGACAAAGAACAGACATGGACAATAGGGTGCAATTCACTGCTTAGAAAGCATCCTCTAAAAATGAGGGACCACTGAAGCATCTTGGCATGGTAGCCTTATATAAGGGAGCTGCCACCTCAGAGAGATTAGGTGTGAACTTCTTGAGGAACGTAAAAGTCCCCAAAAAGCTCCTGAAAACCTTGACCGAGGTAGGGGTAGGTCACTCATGAATCGCCTTTTCCTTGCCTGGAGTTATCATGAATCCTTGTTCAAACATGATGTTGCCCAGAAAAGTGACCTGGGACTTGAAAAATTCGCACTTGCTAATCTTCAGTGAAAGGCTGGCTGCCTTTAACCGCTTCACCACTTGCCAAAGGTGTACTGTATGTGACTCCTGATCAAGGGAAAACACCAGGATATCATCCATGTAATCAACCGCGCATACCCCTAACATGTCTCCAAATGCTGCATCAATGCGACATTGAAAGATGGCAGGGGCATTCTTAAGCCCAAAGGGCATGACCCAAAATTGGAAGATCCCTTTTCTGGTATGGAATGCGGTCAACCACTCTTGTCCCTTTTTAATACAGATCTGATTGAACGCATTGAGGCAATCCATCTTGGAGAAGACCTTCGCCTTCTCCACATAGCGCGCAATCTGTATATTTAAAGGGATGTGATGGAGGTCTGGTACAGTGACGTTGTTAAGGTTCCCGTAGTCCACACACAGGCATAAAGTACCATCAGACTTCTCCACAAAGAGAGTGGGGAACATACAGGGGATGTGCGCTGATCTATCACACCTTTGGATAACTGTTCCTTCACCCAAACATCCAATGCCTCTTCCTCCCGGACAGTCAATGAGTAAATGGAGGAAGATGTGCACCAGATCCACAGTGATCTTGAAGTCACAATTGAACTCAGAGTGCTCAGGGAGTGCATCGGCGGATGCTGCATAAAAAGAGGATTCCAAACCCTTCAAGCAAGAAGATATAGGAACTTTCACTGAAGGCTTCAGCAAAGGGGCAAGGCTAAGGTTGTGAAAGTGGAGCCAGTGGGCAAATCATTCTGAGAGTCAGCCTCAGACAAAGGAACAACAAGTGTGCGACCATTCTTTACTGTTAGGGATAGGGTATTCTATTTCAAGTTAATTCTAACGTCAAACTTCCGCCACCACTCCACACCCAAAATGATAGGGTACAGAAGGTTTTTGATAGCTTGAAAGTGATCAGACAAGTGGTATTTGCCAACCTGATAGTACACTGTCCCAAAGACCTTCAGAGTGGGAGTACCTTGGGATGCCCCTCCCCTAACCATACTACCAGGCAGGTAATGCATCCCAAGGTAGTCAGCTAGACTCAGGTCCATAAAGTTTTCCGTGGCCCCAGTATCCACCAGAATAGTGGTGCTGAATTTCCCTAAAAAGGGAGGAAAGGATAGCAGTCAGTAGAAAATACCCAGAATAATCTTTATTTAAAGCTGAAAGCGCCAGTAAATCACTACCCAATTCTTCATTTGGCAATAACAGGTCACCTGGGTAAGATTTTAAATCAAAAGAATGGAGAGGGATACTTAGCCACTCTTACTACTGAGGCCACATATCCCACCATATCTTCAGCAGGGGCATATATGTTTTCATATTTTAGGCGCAGTTCCTTTTCAACTTCCTGAGTGCGGCGAATCATGGAAGAGGTCAAACGGGGATTTTCTGGGGTGATTCCATACACAGAAATAAGGTACATCTCTGAGCCAGGAGAGAGCAAATATGGGTCAGAGGTATATCTAAGTTTTTGTTATAAAACGCATTTTTAGATGTGAATGACCCTATTTCCATAACAGCAAAGGAATGCATAATGTTATCCAAGGCCATCACCCCCGAGGGCCATCTGCGCCAATTCCGCCAGCATTATCTGAATGTGCTGTCAAAATAAACCCCAGTTTAATAGAATCAAAATTGTTAATTTATGGTGGAAAGTCAAGGAATCACAACTTTTGGACCTCAAAACGTCCGTATCCACCAGGTATGAGCATGAAGGTGGATACTTTCCAGTTGGAGGCAACCATAATAACGCTGAGTTGCTCCAACGTTTGGGAAAAAGAGGAAAAAGTGGTGTGGCTGACCACAGCAAAGGCCCTCAGCTGGCGCCCACCATTCACACTTTGGGAAAGTCCCACATAGAAAATGTTTGTGCACATAAATTTCAGTGGTTGGTCGACTAATGCAAGGAGAGTGTCTATAACTCTCCTGTTTCCAGCGTGGAGGTGCTTGATGCACAGAGCCAACACATGGAAACTAGCCATTAGAACCAAAGTTACTAGAGCACAGCAGAGGAGGCTGGAGCAATAATAACTTATAGGGAAAAGTGCGACTATTAAAACAAAAACCTCACACAAAATGATGTGATGCATGAAAGGGAAAATGTTAAGCGCCCCAGGATGGAGGGAACCTGGGAAAACCAACGGTGCATGAGGGGATAACCAGATCATTTGTAAAACGGTTTGAGGGATGTAGTGCAAGACCTCCTTGAAGGGGTCTGTGCACATGATAAATTAGAATAGCATTATAAAAAATAGTAAAACAGGGCATTTGGTTTAAGAAGTTGACCAACAAGGAACGTTGGTCGGGGAAAACATATTTAAACATTGATGGGGGAATAAGGGGTTTGCATAAGTGGACCAAAGCACTGACCCACCAATAGGCACACACTACCATCCAGATTGGTAGAATACACTGAAACTGACTTCACTCATGTAATTGATTGAGTTGTATTGACCTGAACGTGTTATTTCATAAATGGAATGGGTTTCAAAACCCCATTCTTCACCAAACCAAACTGAACCATCTGCGTTCATTATGTAGACCGTTCGTTTCAACACCTGAGCCATTGTAAGAGGCTGGGCATTTGGCACCTCACTAGTACCAATTTGGACTTATTTTGCCCGTACCTAGCGTTGGTCTAGGGTATGCCTCAGGTCAGGGAGGGCCTGTAACTTCACCTTCTGGACCTCCTGGCGCCCAGCCTTATCCTTGGGGTTGGTCCCCACTATGATGTCATGTTAACATAACATGCTCACTTTAAAGGTGTTGAACTGGCTTTATTCCATAACCAGCATGGGTTCAGTTGGAAGCACAAATTGGCTAGCATTTGGATTGTTCCATTTGAAATTATTGAGAAAACAGGTGTTGACGCCTATACTATCAATGACCCCTTTAGCGGTCAGATTAATAACTGAGTACACATGAAGTTTCTTCAGGCATATAAACGATAGGAAACTTGTCATTCAGTCAAGGGGGTTAAAGTCAAGATTCTGATAGGACTGAACAATAACCCGTGAATAGCTATGGTGGATTGGCTAGAATCTGCTGACCATGATCAATAGTACAATTTTTGAGCGCTTTGGGATGAGACAATATCTGTCATAAAGAATAATTATTGGATTGCCTCCAAATAAGGCAATAAGGCAATGTTGACATACAACAAATATTTAGTAGATTGCCTCAAACTAAGGCAATATGGAATTCAATAATTTTATCTCTGCTGGAGCTAATGAGAATATGGAAAAACTGGTTAGTCTAAGCCAAAGGAGCGATATTGACCAAAGTTGCTGATATATAGGCAAGATGGGATGATTGAAGGAGGATTATTAGTAAGGAAGATGAGAGAAGAACAGATGGAATCTACTAAAATATATTAAAATAAAGAAGTGTGGTCAGAGCATATTGATTCATATTTTATTAAGTTATTTATGGATTGTTTTAGGGACTAGAGATCCTAACATCATCCATCTGTTGCTCAGTGGGTTTGTCCCTATGTGACCCTTATGGCGTAACTCATAATATCGCCAAAACTATAACGCTAGTGAACTGAGCCATAAGAATGGTGTTCAATAGAGCTGAGTATAAATGGTAGGGAGAAGGGTACCCTGGAAACCCAGGGGCACAGTTGCAGCCATGTCAGCACCATCTTTTCAAGTGAAGTCAGGGTTAAAATACCACTTATTGGGGAAGAAGTCAATAAAGTTATCATACTGCATCACTTCCTGGGCTAATTTGATGATCTGTCTATCTTTTTATGGGAATAATTTCCTATATCATGCCCTAAGATTGAAGTGATGCTGCTCTGAAGGAGTACCAGGGGTAATGAGGGACTGCCTAGAAACAAATGAGGTGGACATTGAGAACCTTGGGAGGAATGAATTGTCCCAAGAATTTGGTAGGGCTGCATGAACCAATCTGAGCGCATTTTACCGCTGAACATAAAATTATGGGGGGGAGTTTTGCCGCTGCCCCACACTGGAGCAGCTGGCATGGAATCCAAGGACATTGAGGAGAAAAAGATGGTGTGAGTTAAAGTTATAAAAATTAACTCAAATATTAATTAAAAATTTACTTGGAAGTTATGCCAAGTGGAAAGAAAAGCTTAGTATAATTTATTTAAGATAATAATAAATTAATAGTGGTGGTGCAGCAAAAGGTCAGTTATGCACTAGATGGGTTTACTTTGATCCTAAATAAAAAATTAAATATTTTAGAAGAAATTAGTCAGAGCTTAAGTAAATCTAGCCTTGTCAATCCAGCGTGCAATCTGCTTCAATAAGGTAATGTTTAGCTATTCCAATTTATTCATGAGCATCATTTTCCTAAACGATTCATGCTACATTTTAATTAACATGTTGTCAGTTGCTTATTCATATTTCCAAAGTGCACAAAAACTTTCTTACCTTGTAACCTCACGGCTTCAACCACACCTAAAATCCAAAACTATACCTTAAAAGGGACTCAACCCCAGAGATTAATGTTGGGATCAACCGTAGCCAAAGCTGACATTAGAAATATGTGAAATTATGACAAACGTATCTGACTAAAATTATTAATGCTATTATAGCATATTTTATTTTGATAGATAAGCTTATGACAGTTTAGATTCATGTTCTATAATGATACTAATTTTTATGAGTATATTTAACTATCTGGCTTTCTATTTTAAATACTTGACTAATAAGCCTTTTTCTAGTATTGGTGAGACCTAACCCAAGTAGATTGAGCATCCACACGCTTTTATATATGGGTGCCAAACAAATTTAAAAAATTCATAATAAGACGCCATGGCGGCAAGTATAAGCGGTCATATTGGATGAGGAAGGGTTAAGAAACTCTATTTTAAAACTAGATGCTTAAGGTACCTCTCTAGCAAAGACAGATAGGAAGAGGTGAATAGACTAGATGTTGCTGGACGTTAGAATAGTAAGTCTGGCTTTAATCTAGATAAACACCGCTTGAATTGTTTTGACATATTAGGTGATTCAATTCTCATCTTGAAACTTTTTTGGGAAATCAGATTATTTTTACAGTTTGGCAAGTAGGGATAGGTTAAGGAAGAGCAATGCTTTCTTGGCAGCACCATATCATGAGCAATTCTCAAAGAAAGTCAGGCACTCAATTTAATCTTTCTTGGAGAGTAGTAAGGATAACAGGGATGGAGAGATTTTGAATGATATAAGGAATATATCATGTCACAAAGGGCCTATAAAATGAGTATGGTGGATGGGGCAGCAGCTGCTTCTTCAATGAACAGATGATAGAGGGATTTGTAAATGAGGAAGCTTTTTATATGGTAGAAATGGTGATAAATAGAATCTCAGTAAGAAATGTAAAGAGTTTGGAACAGTTAAAATCTGGCTGTATATTGTAAAGGCAATTACCATCTGTCAGAATTACAGATGACCACATAGTCCAACCCTTTGACTGTATATGGGATTTGACAATTAGCTTATAATCATAAAGGGTTGGCAATAGTGGCCAACTGATGAGAATATTGTCAGGTAGAATCCCCAATGATATGAGAAGTCACCAACCTAAATTATTGTTGGGAATCATCCCCAATGATATTTTAGGCCACTGACAGATGATAATTTCGTCAGGCATCATCCCCAATGATATTTTAGGCCGCCAACAGATGATAATTTTGTCAGGAATCATCCCCAATGAAATTAAGCAATAATTCAATATTGGGATAATCCCCAATAGTTGAATTATAGGGAATCATTCAGAGCGGAATGGATTGGAGTCATCAGAAAATACCAAAACGTTCAAACGCCAGAGGAAAAGTGGAATTGTCATCAGCCTGAATAATCAGTTTCATGTACCTAATACCAATTGTTTAGTCCGCCAAACGCCCAAGGATTACGCTGCCTAGAAAACCCAAGGCAACGGTACCTAACGAGATTTGGTGCCTAACACTAAGGGTTAAAACCAGTATAGGAGCACAAATATTCTCATTGGACAGCTGAAAAGTTGTGTGCCGATTCTAACTATAAAAACCCTAGATAATTCCCTAATAAAATTAGATTCAACTTGATATTAGCTTTAGTTGGTTAAACATTGGTTGTTTTAAACATTACTTTTAAGAGAAGAGTGCAAGGATCAGATATCCTTAGGTTGGCAATATCAAAATCTCCGCTTGGCTCTGCAAGAAGGGAATAGGATTAGTGTTCCCTACCAGCATCAAAGTATCTTCAAGAAGAAGCACCAGTTTAGCGTTAACTTTACTCTCAACGTGGCTTTTGGGCAGCCAACTATAATAATAGTCTTCATACTATTATTGCCCCAATCTATCAAAATAATCAATGCCAGGATCCACGAATCTGTGCAGTTGAAATCCAGGACTGAAAAGCGAGAAATTAAGCCCAAGATTTTAACACCATCATTGACCCATTTATGACCTTAAATGAATTAAATTTGGACATTAGTCGCCCTACAATCATTGGTACTTGTTCAAGAGCTTTTGCCTAATAAATCAGTAATAGGAAAAATCAGAGAGAGGTACGGGATTTTGGCTTTTAGTATGACCAACCTAGTGGGGGTTTATTTAGATAATGCCAGAACAGCCCAATCTACATGATATAAAAGATAGATAGGGAGAAAAAACCTCAAATGGAATCTTTGATAATGGTGAAAATGGTGCATTTATTTAGATAGAAAGGGGAGGAGCCTTCTGCATAGCAAGGATAGGGCACTTCTTTTATTAGTATGACTATTATTAAAAAATAATGGCGCACACCCTCCACTTGGGCCCATAATGGATGATTAGGGGTGAAGTAAATTGCTGTTCAGGGAGATTTATAAGGGGTTGTCAGGGGTAAAAGGCATTTGATACAAAACCCTAAGATCCAGTGATGCAGCGCTCTATCTGGGACAATAAATCACAAGATGAGGTCAGAACATAAGCATCCAATCCATCAAGAAGCTCTAGTGGAGCATATTTGTCATGGTTACATTGCATAATTGAGAGCATAGACTGCAATGGTAAGAGGGGGTGGAAGGCAAGTCAGTAAGGGCATATGGCTACCAACCTGAAGGTTGCAGGTTCGATTCCTGCCTATGCACATCAATCGGGGTGCCAGCCAAAGGAAGCTATTGGCGGTTAGTAGGTCTAATAACACGAAAAACTTACCCATGACGTAACCAGAAAAATTTTAGTCCCAATCTGGAGGTGGAAAAAATTTCTTTGATGGAGTTGACCCTGTTCAGGTTTCATGTTGTTTCTTTCTTTCTTTCTTTCTTTCAGTAATGCCTGTCCCCTGGTCAGCTTGCCTCAGTTAAATAAAAAGACTGCATTGATAAGGCTGGATGTCAGGAGGCCAAAAATGTTAAGTTGTAAGGCTCTTTAACCTAAAACGTACCCTGGACCAATGCTGGGTACAGGTAAGGTTTTCCCAGATTGGTCCTGGGATGTGCGTGATTCTTGGTCCTGCATTACATCCAGGGCATTAAACTGCACCGGCTACATTACTAATAGGACGGTTTTTTGCAATTGCTTGGGGGACAGAGAGAAAAACCTTTATGTTTACAATGTTGCCAAATCTGGACTAAATCAGCTGCAAGTGATAACATGAGTTTGGACTAACTTGAGCTAAGGTACCATGTCAGATGGTAATGTGCGCTTATTGGTTCGTTTAGGCTTAGCACCACTCCCACAGATCTATGATTCCCCCCATTGTCTAAATATGAGTCCTCAAGATCAACTTTTCTTGTTGGTTGACTTGTTAATAAAAGAACCCCACTTGTTGTAATTTATTTATCTGCATTTGCTTTATCTTATTTTTAGCCTCTTTCAGGTACAGATTTATCAACTATATGTCATCCCTGCTTTGGGGCTTCTGTGCACCATCCTTCTGTGCAGTGCTGTGTTTCCCTCCTTCTCAGCAAAGGGTTCCTGGTAGTGAGATGGGCCCTCTTATACTATTTCTACTGGAACTGGGGCTTACAGATACACTCTTTAAATTAGTTGACCAACCCTATTTTTGGTCTAACCAAGATTTATTCCGAGTAAAAGGTCTTTGTAGTGGTATTCAGGAACTTTGGCTGTGCACTGTGGTTATGACGCTCTTGTACACGTTTGAATCATTCGAGTTGGTGGTGTGTCAGAAGAAATTTCTCTTTTTGCTGATCATGGTGCAACTTTCACCGTTTCAGCAAATACATGGTGGGTATGGACCATTTGAGACCCAGTTGTTTGAGCTACCAAGTTTCTCACCACTTCTTCTTACTATAATATAACCAGCCTTGACTCCCCTCAACAAGGAGTTGAGTGGCTGTGTCATATTCTACCCTGGGCACCACCCTGGGTGTTTTATGTGCATATTGTTGTGTTATGGGTGTTAAAGACTATAAAAGTTTGAAGCACCCCTTGGAGGCAAAGAAACCTTATATCGCCGCTTTGCAACCTTTCTGTGGGTCATTTGTGCACCTTGGGGCTGGATGTTTTGTGTGACTTATTTACATGAGTCTCCCTGTGTCTCAGGCTTACCTGTGTCCAATGTTTCCAAAACATCATTTTCCTGTGCCACTTTGGATGTCTCTGCGAGGGACACTCTAGAGTGTCAAGCTTCCCCTGCTGGCTTCAATCACCTGATTAAAGATTTTTGGGAAAATTTTACCACCCCAACCTGGAAGGGAACAGGTAATTTGGCCTTCATGGTTTCACTTGGGGTGGCCTATATAAATATGGGCCCCAAAAACTCACACACGCCTCTGAAAAAGAGGAATCTTATCCTTCCATTCCTTCATTTTCAGCGGAATTTAAAGGAGAGCAGAGGCTAGCTCTGAATCTAAATTAAATGTCTAAGTTGATCCCACCGCTATGATGTCACCCATGGCGGCCCCTATAGATATGGCTCCTGAGATTATGGGTTTTCCTTTGAGCAGGGCAGAGTTTCTCACCAATCCATTCCCCATTTTGGCAGAATTCGAGGGGTCAGTTGAGTCTAAGCCCTAAAGTTAACGTAAATAGTTCAACAAAATCGTTTTTTTGCACTGCGTTATGATGGTGCCAGCTGGATCATTAATGGAGGGCTTGGTGGTGATGGCTTTGGGT
Organism: Massospora cicadina; assembly: GCA_022478985.1. NCBI lineage: Eukaryota > Fungi > Entomophthoromycota > Entomophthoromycetes > Entomophthorales > Entomophthoraceae > Massospora > Massospora cicadina. The sequence goes on along the minus strand of JAKSZP010008491.1, from coordinate 36,189 downwards.
AACAATGAACAGCTACTTAATGAATCTGGTATGGGGTTTTATTACCTAAAAGGCATAATTATAATGCAAATGCCTAAATAAAATGTGTGAATATCATCTCTTGTAGCTCCAGTGCAGAACCTATTTCTGTAAACCAGATTGTTCAGAGCCCGCGCTTGACCCCTACCATGATCCACGGAACACAGAAGGTGGAGTAAGAACAACTTTGAAAATATGAAATTGTTTTTGCAACTGCTCAAGATATGGTGGGATATGTGACCACAGTAGTGAGAGTAGTCAATTATTTCTCTCCATTTTTTGATGCAAAATTTTATCCTGGTTTTATGCATATTCCCAATAAATGTTTTCTGGTAAGATTTTGGCGATATCTGCTTTCAATAAAGATCATTCTAGGAATTTTCTACTGACTGCTATCATTTTCTCCCCTTTAGGGAAATTCAGCACACCTATTTTGGTGGATACAGGAACCTCTTAGAAATGTTTGACCAAGACTTAGCTGATTACCTTGAGTTAGATTACTTTCCAGGTGGTATGGTTAATGGAAGGGATTTTCAAGATATTCTCACGCTGAAAGTTCTAGGGTTAGTGGACTATTAAGTTGGCAAATATCATTTAGCTGACCACTTCCAAGCAATCAAAAACCTCTTGTACCCCATTATTTTAAGATTAGAGCTGTGGAGAAAGTTTGACGTCAGAACTGTAAGGAGAGTGTCTATAACTCTACTGTTTCCAAAGTGGAGGTGCACGGTGCACAGAGCCCACGCAAGGAAACTAGCTGTTAATAATACAGCTGCTAGTGCCCAGCAGAGGATGCTAGAGCAATAACAGCTTGAACCAAGAAATGCTAGAATTAACCAGCCAAAAGCGTCACGGTGCACATGGAGAGAAGGGGTAAAAAACCCAGGTTGGAGAGTACCTGGGCGGACCAACGGTGCACAAGGTGAGAATCAGATCGTGTTTGGAATGACAAGGTTAACAGAGCATGAGACTTCTCGAAGAGGTTTGCGCACAGGATTGTTAAAATAAGCATAAAGTAAAATGGTATAATGGGGACAAGGGTTATTTGGGAAGTTGACCAACAAGGAATGTTGGTCAGGAAAAACACATTTAAGCATCATTGGGGGAAAACGGGGTTTGCTGCAATGGACCCAAGCACCAACCCATCAATAGGGCAACACTCCCATCTGAATTTGTTAAATAAGCCAAAACTGACTTCACTCAAGTTATCAATTGAAGTTGGATTCAACCTGAACACATCATTTCATAAATGGAATGGGACTTGAAACCCCGTTCCTCAACAAACCAAACCGAACCATCTTCATTCATTATGTAGGCTGTTCATTTTAACGCCTGGGCCTTAGTAAGGGACTGGTCTTTTGGCACCCCGCTAGTACCAACCTGAGCATATTTTGCCCATAACCAGCGTTGGTCTAAGATATGCCTCAAGTCAGGAGGCCCTGTAGCTTCACCTTTTGGGCCTCCAGGCGCCCAGCCTTATCTTTAGTTAATCCCCACCTATGACATCATCTACACATGACATTACCCTCTCCTCCCGATGGGGCTCAACCCCCTCCAGGGGCTTGCGCAAGGGAAAAGTTCTTGTGGGCAGGGGACAACTTCATGGCGGCAACGGTTGGTTTGGGTTGGGATCCAGCAGCCTGGGGAAAACGCTTGTGGAAGGTTTTGATTAGATCTTGGGCATGCACACAGTTGCACGCTAGGAACCCAGATGTTTTCGCAGCGTCAAAGCCATTCCAGGATACCAGTTGCTCCAGTCTTCAAAAATGCAGTGGGAGGCAACTATTTCTTCCACCTCCCACTCTGGCGCCCCATCCACGAGATAGGCCTCAGGAGTCTCTGGTGGGGGGCCCTCAAACAATGTCAGTTTGCTCTCATGAAACACAGAGAAGATCTGAAATGAAGGGGGAAGATCTAGCTGATATGAGGCATGGCCCACCTTTCTAAAAACGCGGTTGGGGCCAATCCTCTCGGACCCAGATTCTTGCATAGCCGCTTGATAGGGATTTTATGAGCATCAAGCATCATGAGATCCCCTTCCTTGTACACGGGACCCACTTGGAGCTTCCCATCAGCATTCTCCTTATACACTCTCATTGCCGCCTCCAAGCTTGTGGAAACCCCCTTGTGGACCTTCTTGATTGTCTTGGCAAAGTCCACCACCGCTTCAACCTTAAACCCACAGCTGGGCTCCATGTTAGGGGGGGGTTAAAGCCATGGCTGCCAAAAAAAGGGGAACAACTGATTGAGGAATGCGATGTGTTGTTGTAACTAAATTGGGCCATAGGAAGGTGAGAGACCCAATCAGATTGATCCGCGGTGGTAACACTTCAGAAACTGTTCCAAACACTGGTCCACACGTTCAGTCTGCCCATCTGATTGAGGGTGATAGGCAGTTGAACGTCAGAGGCGAATCTTAAGAGTCTTACACAACTCTATCTAAAAGTCAGAGGTGAATTGGGGTCTTTAGTCACTGATAATCTCTTGGGGAACCCCATGGAGCGCAAACACCTGCGTGACGAAGAGCCTGGCTATCTTAGCCGCAGTTATTTTAGTTTTGCAAGGAATGAAGTGAGCGAACTTTGTAAATCGGTCCACCACCATGATGGCATCGTAACCATCAGAGACATGTAGTTTCACAATGAAATCCACCGAGAGGGAAGTCCAGGGCCCATCAGCTTTTTGGACTGGTACCAAAAACCCTGCTAAAGGTTGACAATTTGGCTTCATTTGGTTGCAAATCAAACACTCTTTACAATACCGCCCCACCTGAGCAGGCAAGCCCTTCCAATTGTACGTGCGGCATATCAACTCCAACATCTTTACTTTCCCAGGATGTACAATGGTGAGTCCATCATGATGGTCCCGATAAATTCCAGGTGAAGTGGGCCATCAGGAACCCATAGGCGCCCCTGAAACCACACCATCTCATACTTCACGTGGTAGCCCCTGGAGAGATCCTCTTGATTTAACTCGCACTTAGCAAGTAACAGTATATTTGGCTGCTAGTGGCTGGAAAGGACTACCTTCCTGAACATACTTTAATCCTCCGCGTTTTCCAGAGGTACAAGCGCTGGCCCGTTAGCCAGGGGAGAGGGGAGTAGCGACAGAATTTTACTTGGAGGAATCATAACCTGGGTGTTGTGAACTTCTAACTCCCTGGGATTGGGCACTAAAGCAAAGTTGCGGCTCAAAGCATCCGCCAAACCATTATCCTTGTCATTGGTGAACTTATACGTGAATGCAAATTGGGCAAGGGTCTCATGCCAACGGGTCTGCCGTGGGGTTAGGACATGAAGAGCGTGGTAGTACAGCAAGGCACGGTGGTCTTTATATATGCGGAATGGTTGGGTAGAGCCATGCAAATGGTAATTCCCAATATGTCAGCGCCTCCACCACTGCTAATAAATCCTTGTCTAAAACGGCGTAAATCAACTCTGGCAAAGAAATTTTCCTAGAAAAATATCCCACCGGATGCTCTATCCCATCTTCGCCTACATGTAACAAGGAAGCCACTATGGCGAAATTGGAGGCATCAGTAGACACAATGAACTCCTTTGAAGGGTCGACATGGCGAAGAACAGGCATGGACAACAGGGTGCACTTCACTGCTTGTGAATCCTCCAAAATGGGGGACCACCGAAGCACCTTGGCACCACTAGCCTTGTATAAGCGAGCAGCCATCTCAGACAAATTGGTAGTGAACTTCTTGAGGAACGTGCACGTCCCCAAAAAGCTTCTCAATTCCTTGACTGAGGTGGGGTAGGCCACATACTAATTGCCTTCTCCTTGTCTGGAGTTATCATGTGTCCCTGGTCAAACATGACGTTTCCCAGAAACGTGACATGGGACTTGAAGAACTCACACTTTAAAATTTTCTAATGTAAGGCTAACTGTATTTAACCGCTCCACCACTTGCCAAAGGTGAACTGCATGAGACTCCTGATCAGGGGAAAACACCAGGATATCATCCATGTAGGAGGCCGCGCATACCCTTAACAGGTCCCCTCAACGTTGCATCAATGCGGCGTTGAAAGATATCAGGGGCGTTCTTAAGCCCATAGGGCATGACCCAAAGTTGGAAGATCCCTTTTCTGGTATGGAATGCGGTCAACCACTCTTGACCCTTTTTTATACAGATCTGATTGAACGCATTGAGGCAATCCAGCTTGGAGAAGGCCTTCGCCTTCTCCACATAGCGCTAATCTGTGAATCCAGAGGGATGAGATGGAGGTCTGGTACAGTGACGTTGTTAAGGTTCCCATAGTCCACACATGGGTGTAATTTACCATCAGACTTCTCCACAAAGAGAAGGGGGAGCACACAGGGGAGGTGCGCTGAAAAATTGCACCATTGGCCAACTGTTCCTTCACCCACACATCCAACGCCTCTTCCTCCTGGACAGTCACTGGGTAAATGGGGGAAGATATACGCACTAGATCCACCTTGAACTTGGAGTCACAATTGAACTTGGAGTGCTCAGGGAGTGCGTTGGCGGATGCTGCATCAAAAGAGGATTCCAAACCCTCCAAACAGGAAGATAAGGGAAATCCTATGGAGGAAGAGGGCTTATAATAGGAGCAAGATAAGGTGTGGGAACATTGGGCCAATGATGTAATGGGCTCTGGGTGGTATCCTCCAACAAGGGAACAATCAACTGGTGACAATTTTTCAAAGACAAGGATATAGTGTTTTCTTTCAAATTAGTCCAAATGTCAAACTCTCTTTACCACTCAACCCCCAAAATAATGGGGAACAAGAGGTGCTTGATAGCTTGAAGCTGGTTGGACAGAAGATAGGAGCCCACCTGGTAGTCCATCAACCCCATGACGTTCAGCGCAGGGATACCTTGAGACGCCCCACCTCTAACCATACCACCTGGTGTATAACTCAACTCAAGGTAGTCAGCAAGGTCTTGGTTCATAAAATTGTTAGAGGCACCGGTATCCACTAAAATGGTTGTGGTGAACTTTCCAAGAGAGGATGTAAGGGTAGCAGTCAAGAGGAAGTATCCAGAGTGGGATTTAAGCAACGCAGAAAACGCCCCACCTCACCTAAAAGTTCTTCTGGCTTGAGAAAATAATTAGGGTAGGTTTGGGAATCATAGAAGGGCGAGGGATTGTTGGCCACTCTTACTACTGAGGCCAAATACCCCTCAATGCCTTCTGCAGGTGCATAAACATTTCCATATTGTAGGCGCAGCTCTTTTTCAACTTCCTGAGTGCTGCGAATCATGGAAGAGATCAAACAGGGATTTTCTGGTGTGATTCCATACACAGGATTGGGTTCCAGATCTGAGCCATGAGAGGGCCAATATGGTTCAGAGGTGTATATCAGGGTTTCGTTATAAAACGCATTTTTAAACACAAACGACCTTATCCCTGGAACTGCGACGAAATGGATGATGTTATCCAAGGCCAACACCCCCAGGCCCATCTGCGCCGATTCTGCTGGCATTGTCTGAACGCGCTGGCAAGGGAAAATTCATTTATCAGAATGGAAATTGATTAATTCAGCGGAAAATCAGGGAATCATAACTTTCAGACTAAAAGCATCCAAATCCACCAGGTATGAACACAAAGGGTGGATACTTTCCAGTTGGAGGCAACCCTATTAACGCTGAGTTGCTCCAAACTTTGGGAAAAAGAGGAAACAGCGGTACAGCTAATGACAGCTGAAGCCCACAACCGGTGCCCACTGTTTCCACTTCAGAAAAGTTCCGCACGGAAAAAGTTCAGGCACATAAGGAAAAAAGGTTGATCAACTAATGTAAGGAGAGTGTATATAACTCTCCTGTTTCCAACATGGAGGTGCACGGCGCACAGAGCCCATGAAAGGAAACTAGCCATAATAATACAGCTGCTAGTGCTTAGTAGAGGATGCTAGAGCAATAACAGCCTAAACCTAAGAAATGCCAGAATTAACCAGACAAAAGCTTCGTGGTGCACATGGAGAGAAGGGGTAAACAACCCAGGTTGGAGGGTACCTGGGTGGACCAGCAGTGCGCGAGGTGAGAATCAGATTGTGTTTAGAATGGCAAGGTTAACGGAGTTTGAGACCTCTTCAAAGAGGTTTGTGCACAGGATCGTTAATATAAGCATAAAGTAAAATGGTATAATGGGGACAAGGTTTATTTGGGAATTTGACCAACAAGGAATGATGGTCGGGTAAAACACATTTAAGCATCATTGGGGGAAAACGGGGTTTGCTGCAGTGGACCCAGGCACTGACCCACAAATAGGGCAACACTCCCATCCAAATTTTTTAAATAAGCTGAAACTGACTTCACTCGAGTTATTGATTGAAGTTGGATTTGACATGAACACATCTTTTCATAAATGAAATGGGTTTCAAAACCCTGTTCCTCAACAAACCAAACCGTCTTCATTCGTTATGTAGGCTGTTTGTTTTGACGCCTGGGCCTTAGTAAGGGACTGGTCTTTTGGCACCCCACTAGTACCAACCTGGGAATATTTGCCCATACCCAGCGTTGGTCTAGGGTATGCCTCAAGTTAGGGAGGCCCTGTAGCTTCACCTTTTGGGCCTCCAGGCGCCCAGCCTTATCTTTGGGGTTGGTCCCCACTATGATGTCATCTATACATGACAAGAACCAACTTGAAGAACAACATCTTGTCCTTAAATTTAAAGGATGGTCATATATCAGTTGTCTCTTTGTCTGAAGCGAACTCTTAGGGAGATCTGCCCCACTGGCCCAATATCCACACTTTCAGTCTTGAACCATTGCTAAAGCCCTATCTGGAGGTACCCTTACCTTCCTGTTTGGAGGGGCTAGAATATTCGTTTGATGCAGCCTCAGACAATGTACTACCAGCTCATTGAGAGTTTGATTTCAAGTTTAAGCTCACTATTGATCTGATGCATATATATTATCTCATTTACCCCTTGACTGTATGGGAGGAAAAAGCCTTAAATGTGTGGGTTAAGGAGCAGCTAGCTAAAGGCACAATATATCACTGTACCTCTCTGGTATGCTCCCCACTTCTCTTTGTGGAGAAAGCTGATGGTACTCTACATCATGCATAGATTATGGAAATCTAAACAACGTCACTGTACCAAAATTACATTACATCCCTGTGGACTCACAGATTTCTCGTCATGTAGAAAGCTAGGTTCTTCTTCAAACTGGATTTCTTAAACGCGTTCAATTAGATCCAGATCAAGAAGGGCCAAGAGTGGCTAACCGCATTTTATACCAATAAAGAAACCTTTTAGTTTTGGGTTATGCCCTTTGGGCTTAAAAAATTCAATTGCTATTTTCCAACGTCTCATAGATGTGGTCTTGGGGACCTGCTGGGTGTGTGCGCGGTAGCTTAGATGGATGATAATCTGGTGTTTTCCCCTGATCAAGAGTCCCATGTAATACACCTGAAGCAAGTGGCAGAGAGTTTAAGGGCAGCCAACCTTACAGTGAAGATCAGTAAGTGTGAGTTCTTCAGGTTTCTGGTCACCTTCCTGGGAAACGCCATGTTTGACCAATGCCATATGATGATTCCAGACAATGAGAAGGCAATTCACGAGTGGCCCACCCCAATTTCAGTCAAGGAATTAAAGAGCATTTTTGGGGACGTGTACATTATTCAAGAAATTCACACCAAACCTTTCTGAGGTGGTGGCGCCCTTGTATCAGGCAAGTGGGGAAAAAGTGCTCTAGTGGTCCCCAGTTTTGCAGGATGTTTTCCAAGAGGTAAAGTGCACCCTGTTGTCAAGTCTGTCCTTCACCATGTAGATCATGAAAAGGAGTTTATTGTTGCTACTGATGCTTCAAATTTTGCAAAGCGGCTGCCTTGTTACAAGTGGGCAGAGATATAATGAAGCATCTGATGGGATACTATTTCAAAGAGATGTCCTTACCAGAATTAAACTACACCGTTTATGACAAAGAGTTATTAGTAGTGGTTTAGGCGCTGACCTATTGGTGTCATCATTTGCATGGATATCTACCATTCTTCATTCATACTTGTCAGACAATTACAAGTCCAATATTGTGAGAAGAGCATTTCTGGAGGTAAACAATGAAAATATTGGCCAAAAGACCCTGGTCTATTCTTGGTGGAACCCCTTGATTCAGGGTAACACTTTTATTAATTTTCTCTGAAAGTAGCATGAGTTTGGGCAGTCATATTGCACTGACCATGTGACAGAATCAGGGGAGTCTGTCCAAGGTTCCCCCAGGTTAATTCCAGTTTAATTCACACACCTAGGTGGAGACCACTCCCTTTTATAGAGTTGGAGGGGGATCCCGCAGGGTGTAAATATTTTCCACCCATTATATTGGAATTTTAATAGAAGCTACAATATTTAGTTGCTATGAAGGCTATGAAATTATTAGTTTCGTGGCTCTAGTGAAGATAGACACAAGTGCAATGAAGTTATTAGTTTCGTTGCTATATTTGATTCCGGTCAGAAATACAAAATTCTGTTTAAATTGACAAAAATTTAACTACATAAGACAAAAATAGAGGTACTTTATTATTTAGAAATATGGGACATTTATAGGGTTAGATTTGGTAGTTCTTCATGAGAATTTTCGTGCTTCATCTGTGGTAAGATCTTTCCTAATAGATGACCAATATTGCTGATTATTCTTGCTATACTTTTGATGGTCAGATCTGATAAGGTTTTTATTAGACGAGATTGACCTTATTGTGGGATGTTTTGCCCCATTGGATTGCTTAGCCTCATCCTTCAGAGGAGGCGAATAACTCTGAAGGGTTGATTATCAGTTTATCCGAGAATTGGATATCTCTGATGGGGATTTTACAATCTCATTAGACTGAGATACCGAATTTCAATCTTGAGTATTTTTGGTCATTGCAGTTGGTTCCCCAACAATGCCCCCTCAAGATCTTGCCTAGGGGGCACAAACTTACGAAGAAACCTACTATGAACTCTATTGATAACAGTACCAGTATCAATAGCTGCAATGGTTTATTCAATACACCAACAATAAATAATATGGTAATGACCAGTTTATAAGGTTTCAAGTTCGTGAATCCTTCCTCCAGGTCTATGATGATAGAAGAGTACAAGATCCTCAACTTGATATTCAGGTAGCGTAGGTTGACTAGCGTTGGTTCTAGTTCCCTCTTTTAAGGTGGTAGCAGCAAGGGAACTTGAAGCTAAAGCTTATACTTGAATGATTTCATCAGCTAGTCTCCTCATAGCTAAATCAGCAGTTTGCGGGAAAGCATCACCAAATATAGGCTGTAAACTTGAGGATAGAATAGGATCCCGACCATAAAGAGCCTTAAAGGGGGACATTTCAATTATATGATGGTAGCTAACCCTATAGGCTAACATAGCACTTGGTAAGTAGAGATTCCATCTACTAGGATCGTTGGAGGCCATCTTTCAAAGAATAAATATAAGGGTACCATTTTCTCGTTTGACCACATTATTAGTAGAAAGATTGTAAGGGGATGTAAAAGACTGATTGATACCCATTAAATTAGTAAGCTCAGATACCACCTGAGAAGTAAAGTTAGTCCCATTGTCCAATAATAGAACTTTTGGGCTACCATGCCTGGTGAAAACTTGCTTAAAAAGGAAGGATGCAGTAGCCTTAGCAGTGACCGTGGAAACATAGATAGCTTCAATCCATTTGGTAAAATGGTCGATAGCTAATATAATATAATGATGTCCTTAAGTGGCAGTAGTGAGAGGGCCCACCACATCAATACTCATAGTAGAAAAAGGTTCTGAAGGTCCCACAATTTTGTGTTGGTATATCAGATTTCCCCCAGATTGTTGTTATCAAGTGAGACAAGTCTCCAACACATCGTGTACAGTTTCTAACATGTTATCTCAGTAACAATGATTTTTCAACCACTGTAAAGTCTTAGCGACAGATCCATGCCCTACAGTTTGATGAGCCTCCATAATAGTATCAGTCCTTGCAGAGGGCCGAATAAAAGGCAACCATTTAGATCCCAACTTCTTGTATAAAGAACCTTCTTTAACTTGAGTATCCTCAGTTAAGGATTGTAGCTTCTCTATAATGTCCTTAGATTCACAAAGCCAGAGCTCAGGTCTGCCAATCAGATCATAGATACAATCCTCCTCAGCAGAAAATAACGTTAGTATAGGTAATTGAGAAAGTCCATCAGCATTTTGGTGTATAGCTACAAAGCAATGTTGAACTGTAAAGTCATAATTTTGGAGATTTAACGCCCATCTAGCTAAGCGCCCATCAGGATCCTTCATTTGTTGTAACCATTTCAAGAAAGCAGATCCATGACTATAGTAAAATGTTTACAATAAAGGTGATGGCGAAAATGCTTGATGGCAGATAGGACTGTGAGGCATTCCCTCTTGGTAACACTATAATTGTGGAGGATATCAGACTCTCTTTCCACTCGGCATGATTTCCAAGCCAAATTAGACAAATCTATAAATCAAATTGAATTTTCCCATAGTAGTTTTGCTCCGATGTCCTCAGATTCTCCACCAGCTGCTCCAGCGTAGGGCAGCGGCAAAACTCCCCCAATGTTTTCTGTCCAGCAGGAAAACGCGCTAAGACTTGTTCACCCAGTCATTCCAAACCTATGGGCCGATTTGTTCCACCCAAGGATCTGAACGCCCACCTTGTTTGTACCCAAGTGGTACCACACTGCCCCCTAGTGCTCCCCCAGAGCAACATGCGGTATGGCCCAAGGGTCAAATATGGGAAACTATTCCATACCATGACTAAGCCATTATTGAAATGGCACAGGCGGTGAAGATACCCACTGGGTTTATCAGTTTCCGCCCCTAAAAGGGGTATTTTGACCTCAGCTTCACCTGCAAAGCCAACGCTGCCACTGCAGCAACTGTGCCCCTGGTATTCCAAGGCACCCCTCTCCCCACAACTTGGACTCAGCTCCCAGTGAACACCACCTTGGTGGTTCAGTTCGCTGGCTTGCCCACTCACCTCCCCCTGAAGTGCTCCACCAGGAGCTGATGGACGGTTTGGCAGCCTATGGCTCCAACCCCATCTTACAATTTGTGGTCCCAAATGGGGCCACACGACTTGCTGGCCTTGAGCATATGCCATGATAAGCCCTGAATTTAATAAAATTGCGGTAGCAAATCTGCCGCACACTGTTATTCCCTCAGCGCCTGACCATCCTTTTTGGGCCCACATCGAGGGCGGGCAGATGATCTGTCCATCATGTTTCAAGTTAGACCACTCGAAATGCAAGTGCCCCTACTTAACCACTTCAGATGGATTGGATGACTCATCCGCCAACCTCCAATCCGTTGCCCACCCTGTACAATTTCAGGTATGGGCCACAATCCTACCTCCTTTACCCCCGAAGCCTGTTGCTGCAGCTACACCTGCAGCCACCAATCAGCCTCCTCCTCACCCCAATGCCATAAACAATACCTCTAATCAAGCATTGGTTTGGATCCCAGTTCAATCCCATGCTTCCACAAATGAATTGAACAAACCTCATCCGTATGCTGATTCCCCAATCCAATTCAACCAAAACCCATGGAAAAATTATTGGCTGAAATTGATGAATCAGGTAACGTCGTTGATGAACCATCGCTGCAAGTTGACAGGTTCTGTAATGCAGAATGGGATGCAAAATTCCTGCCTCAGAAATATGCCCCACAACCTAACGCCAAACTGTTATACAGTGACCACCAGCTTGTAGTAGAAGCAGCTGCCACACCAGATTGCCATCCACTCCGCAAAGCTGCCACCAAATCTGTGGCTGCGCTTGCAGGAGGAATTCCACCTCCCATTATCCCCAATGATCTTACTACACAAAGTAAGATCAACATAAAAACTTTACACAAAAACGTCACTGAAGCCATCCAGAACGTGGTAACAGTGGCACAGAATCCGAAAGCCAAGATTACCTGAATTAACATACCTTATTTGTTCAATTCCCAGACGCCCGCCTCAAAGCTGAAGATGATTTGGCCAAATACATCATTGCTATTATGATGGTTGGCAACTATTCGGAAGTTCCAGTAATCAAGAATATTGAAACCCATACTGCCAATGCCCCCACACCCTTACTTTCTGCCTTAACACGCACCCTACTCTGGGATGATATGGATGCAGCTGAAGATGAGCCCCCCGATCCCCCTGTCCACCATGAAGGGATAGCAGTATCCGCTGCCCACCTGGTTGGATATTTTGATAGGTATGATTCAATCAATCCATCCATTGTGGGCGTTTTGCTTGAACTATTTTTTATTATGATATTTAGTTTTAGTTCAGTAATGTCCATCCCTGGTTGGCTTACCTCAGTTAAATAGAAAACACTATAATTGCGTTCTGCCTTAGAAAGAGTTTTATTATAGTAGGCAATGTTATGATCAACCAGGTTGGTATCATGCTGATCCAGAATGGCCCCAATAGCAATTCTACTGACATTGGTAAATAAGATAAAGGGTTTGGAAAATCAGGATGAGCTAAAATTGGGGCACTATCTATGGCTTGGCACAAAAGATAAGCTTGCTGCTGCGATCCTTCTTATAAGAAAGGAACTTCCTTGTGCAATAAGTAAACTAAAGGCCCCACAATCTCAGCAAAATAGGAAATGAATTGTTGGTAATAATCAACCATCCCTAAAAACACTTAAATATCATGCAAGCTTTTAGGAACAGGCATGTCTGAAATATCTTGTAACTTATTAGATAAGGGTAAAATCCCATAATGATTAACTTTGTGGCTTAAGAATTCCATCTCAGTTTTGAAAAAAGAACACTTAGATGGTTTTAGCTTAAGCGAAGCGTGACTCATATGACCAAATACTTCCTTTAAATGAGCCAAATGCTCGTTAAAGGTGTGAGAGAAAACAGTAACGTCGTCTAATTAAACCAAAACACAGTAAAGTTTCAAATCACCAAATAAGCCATTCATGGCTCTTTGAAAAGTAGCAGGGGCATTACAAAGCTCCTGCAGCATATGAATAGGATCAAATAGCCCCTCACTAATGATTAAGGTGCATTTTTGACGATCTTCTGGAACCAGGTAAATTTGCCAATAGCCACTAGCCAGGTCCATAGCCAAGAAGAATTTTGACCCAGCCAATAGTCTGAATGAATCATCAATATTAGGTCGAGGATAAGAATCCTTTTGGGTAACTGCATTAGGCTGACAATAGTCCACAACCACTCTATGACCACCATCCTTTTTCTGGATGAGTAGTGGAGGAGAAGACCATGGACTCTTAGAAGGCGTTAGTAGCCCTGCCTCAAGGAGTTGTTTCAATTCCACTGATACTTGAGCCTCCTTGAATTTAGATTTGTGATAAGGCCGAGCTTGAATAGGGGGAGCATCCCTGGTTTTCACCAAATACTGAACCTCTTTCATTAGCCCAAAATCTCCGGGATCTTTGGCAAATGTATCCGCATACTCTCCAATCATAGCCTCAGCTTGATGCTGTTTTTCTGGAGTGAGTGAATCTCCAAATTCGACGTCAACTCTAGCAATGATAGGTGGTTCTTCCAACAAAAAATCACATAAATCCCCACATCCCGAGATGGATAAAATTTCACTCACAGGAGTAGGCCACACTTAAAGCGATGGGGTTATTTAAATTCAATCACATAGGTCGAGAGGTGAGATTAGATAGTAAGACTAAAACAGTCCTATTGTAAGCGGGATCAAGGATACTGGGGAAGGTTCAAATCCTCCAAATGAGAGGGATTTCTGTTACCAGAAATCTTTGATACATGATCAGTGGGTACAAATACTTGTTCTCCAGTATCAATTATGACTTGAGTTTTTAGAGGAATAGTAATAAGATTGTTAGAATATAAAGGAATCCCTTCAGAGGCACAAGCTGACGGAGGCGGAAGAATAGTCCTCAGTCCCAAAATTTGGTACTCAAGATGAGAGATAGAAGTGAAGTATTCCAAAAAGCAAACGCGTTGTTTGAGTTTGCCTTTGCTATTGGGGATATCTTGTAAAATTAAAGGTACTCAGTACCCAATTAAAGAAAGGTAATTGTCCTTAAGGTTGATTATTGCATCAAAATCAAATGAAAAAACTGGTCCCCAAGAGCAAGTCATAGCAGTTGTTGTCCAACACTACTGCAGGGGCTGAAACCCCCAACTTTCCAAAACTCATTGGAAGGGAAGAATAAGCTCCTATAGATTTAGTATATTAAGGCCCAGCAGTTCTGTAGTCTTGAGAATGGTTTAATTCCAGTGCCACTTTGATTTTTTTCATAAGCCTGGATGAGATCACATTTATGGGTGATCCCATATTGATGATAGCCAAAAATTTCACCTTGTGCACTATGACTTCCACTTGGGTCACATCAGTGCTAAAGTGCAGGATTGAAAATACTGCGGAACTAATTGGTCAAATTGAATTAGAAGAAGAAACAGAAGCATTAGAAGTAATAGTATCTTTGTTGGCTAATCCATCAGGGATATCAAGTTCATCAGGAGCGGATATCACATAACAGTCTTTAGGAGTGTTAAAAGATTTCAATTGAGGCACAGGAGGTAGGTCAGCACAGGGGGCCTCATGCCCTATTTTGACTCCTCTTTTTAGATTCTTCCGGTTGGTTTTTCTAAGATTGAGATTCCATATGACCGTTAGACTGAAATAGTTGCATGGCTCCTTCTTTGGTTTAGGTTTGGGTCTAGGCGGCATCACATGGATATAAGAACGAGGGTTATGAGCAGAGGTCAGGTGTACCACACCATTAGTAATCTCCATAAGCGCCTCTTTGATGTCAATAATAGATCTGAAATTTCTTTTAAGAGATTTTAAATGCATTAATAACTGAGTACAAGAAGCAAACGCACTCATCACAGCCAAAATGGCATCATCTACGGTAATACAATCACAAGTAGCAAGAGTCTTGGACTCATGAAAGAATCTCTTAGTGAAATCTTGGATTGACTCTCCTCGCTTGATTTGGATGCTCATAAAGGCTTGCTTTTGGTTAGATAAGATTTGACCACTCCTGAATTTCTTAATAAGTGAGGTTTTCACTTGAGCCCACGTATTGCAGACAAAAAAGGTGAGGAACCATGATTTCCGAGTGAACCAGCTTAGACAAGAGGTAATATGCCATACTTTTTGTTGATCTGTCGCCCATCATTGCTCACTCATAGACAGATAGAAACAAATGGATGCTACATTCACCCAGCTCAAACTTATCCTTAAAGGTAAGTTTGAAGGTGGTGGGTTTATTGCTCAAAACTTGTACCCCTGATACCATGACCTGATCAGCTTTGGAGGGTTCAGACTCTGGGATATGAGCTTAAGTAGGAATTTGGTCAACTTGTTGCCCTAAATGGTTGAGGTCCTCCTGTAAATTTTGAACCCGTTGAGAAAGATGATCATTTTTCAGGTGTTAGATTTAAGCTAAAAATCGCAATGAGCATCTCTTCCTGCTTATTCTCAAGTACTCTGCATTTAGAAGTTAACCGTTCAAAGGAAGAATTTAACATCGCAAACTGGGTTTCTTGCATAGTTTGGTTAGCATCGCATAGTTGATGAGCATTATCCATGCCATCCAATAAGTTGGTTAGAGAGTATTCTGAAGTCATTCAGAAGGCCTTCTAAAGATAAGAAACACCCTTGAGCTATGGCTTGGATTCGGGTTTCTAACGCCTGTACTCTTGATACTAGTAGACTCAAAAGTTCAGAATCATGAATTAAAAGTGAGGAGCCAGGAGGTCTGGGGGGTCCTTGCAAACTGTAGTGACCTGCGGGCCAAGGAGGGCCTTGTTGACCTGCAGAGCCTTGAGACCCCATTCACTAGGGGGTCCTGGGGTTACCAAAGGAAAGCTAGGTGGTCCCAGAGGTCTAGGAGGACCAGAAGGGCTGGGTTCACCTTCTCTGATAGTATCCACAATTTGGACAAGTTGTTGAAGTAGCCCATCGAGCTCAACAAAGCGCTCCTCATGTTGAGCCCACAATTTTACCAATTGTCTAGTAATCTCATCCTCAAGGGTAGTGATTTGGTGGTGAATAGGATTAGTGACATCAATAACCTGTTGAGATACTTCTTGGCTGATGTACCCCACAACTCCAGTCAAGTCTCACCAAATGGTTATGTAGATCGTTGATTTCCCTTCTATTATTGGTTATGGCTTCCCAATTATCCCGACCAAAGTTAGAAAGCCATCTCATAGAAAGAGGATAACTGAGAATGAAATTGTTGTGCCAGGGTCAACTGGCGTTGGATCTCAAGATGATGCAACCCCAAAATCTGGAGTATGTGATGAATGGCGGGATGCACATACTGCCGGAGATACTGCACTGTTCTAGCCAAACCAACTTCAGTATGTTGTAACATCGCTTTGTTGTATAAGTCCAGCATATTAGTGGCAACTGTAGACGTTTGGTATCAGTTAGGATGGGTACCAGGATGGATAGCCCCCTTATTAAGCCTTTGACCGTTTCTCCTACATCTGCAGATTGAATTTGATAATTATCTTGGTCAGGGGTTCTCAATGGCCAAGTCCATAGAAGCTCAAAATTGAAGATTACTGATATTAGCGGAAGGCATCTCCTGCCTGTTGGAGTGTACCCATTGGGTAATACTCATTGATTCCTCTTAAGAGGAGCTTTCTTTGCTAGATATATTCATTGTCATAAAAGTATGTTTTCACCAGGTAGCCTCAGAAGCAGACCTTTCAGAAAGCACCAGTATTGGAATTTTTATAGAAATTATGATATTCAGGTGCTATGAAGGCTATGAAATTATTAGTTTCGAGGCTCTAGTGAAGATAAACACAAGTGCAACGAAGTTATTAGTTCCATTGCTATAATTGATTCCAATCAGAAATACAAAATTCTGTTTGAATAGAAAAAAAGAACTACATAAGACAAAAATAGGGGTACTTTATTAGTTAGAAATATGGGATATTTATAGGGGTAGATTTGGTAGTTCTTCATGAGAATTTTCGTGCCTCACCTGAGGTAAGATCTTTCCTAATAGATTACCAATATTGCTGATTATTCTTGCTATACTTTTGATGGTCAGATCTGATAAGGTTTTTATTAGACGAGATTGACCTTTTTGTGAGATGTTTTTCCCTTTTGAATTGCTTAGCCTCATCCTTCAGAGGAGGCTGATAACACTGAAGGGTTGATTATCAGTCTATCCAAGAATTGGATATCTCTGATGGGGATTTTACAATCTCATTAGACTAAGATGCCAAATTTTGATCTTGAGTATTTTTGTCATCACAGTTAAATCCCCAACATATTTATTGGGCTAAATATATTAAATCTTTACCTAATGGACTAGTCCTACATGCTACTGTCTCTTATTAGCAGTTCCATCCAAGTGAGGCGAGTTTTGAGAGCTCTGATAGGTCAAAAGCCCATTTTACCAAATCAGGATGCACTCATCTTATACTGAATTTTCCATCAAATTCACTTCAAGATTCAATTTAATTTAAATACTAAGCCTCAATATATTTATAGGGTTTGCTTCTTGACCTCAAGGAATACCAATAAAAATCCTATAAAGACCCACCTTTTGTTATTATTAACCTTTCCATTATATTAAAAATAAGTGGTCGGATCACCCCTAGAAATATTTATCCCAGATTAGAGGGTAACTTCTCCTACAATATAATTGTTAAAATTAAAGGTGCAAAGCACCAGCGAGCCTCAAAATACTTTGAATTCCAACAAGTGGTGCTCACTACAGGGGCCCTGTACACCAAGAATCTCCTGTTCTAAAAATTACAACTGTATTGTAACAAAGGGTAGTTGCTTTAGAGAAACAACTAGCTAGCGCTTTGTCTCGCCTCAAAAGTCTAGAGCAGCACTCTTCACAAAGCCCTTATGGGCCCTTCCCTATTGTTCACAAACCACCTCTCAGAGACAAATTAACACCTGGTGAGGGCAGTATTGCCTCCTTCCTCTTTATTTATGATCTGCTATGAAAGGGGCAACTGTACATCAAAAAACCAAGTATATCTTCCCTGCTTGAGTCATATGGCTCAAAAAATAATGGTTCCTAATATGGCCAACTTTAGCATCTATGCGGAGATCAAACAAACGCTTGTTGAAAATTTTGGCTCCCCACAGAGTTTACAACGGCAAACACAGGCATTTAGGTGCCTTAGCCTGCAAGAAGGAGAATAAATAACCTCTTTTGTTGATCACTTTTATAGAAAAGCACAACCTCTGTTGCTTGCCAAAATGCTATCTCTAGATGATGCTATTGATGCCATTTTGTCTGGCTTAATGTCACATCCCTCCTTAGCTCTGCATATCTCCGCCGTTAAGCGCACCTTTAAAGTGTAGGAATATCAAAAAGGCTCTTCTAGCGGTGGCTGACATCTATGCATCTGACCTATGCAAGGAGCTCTGAGGCAAGCATCTATTCCGACCCCTCTAGCCTCTTCTATGGCTGTCTCACCCTGTAAACCTGCTCCTTCGGAGTTGCCATCCCAAAAAGCATCCTCATATCATAAAGTTAGCCAGAGGATAATGGCTGTGATGGGCAGTGCTCCCCTCCATCTTCTGCTCAAAAAAGCCAGTTGGTTAAGGCAGTCGTCCCTTTTCCTTGTTCCTCTCTTTCTCTAAGGTGGCCTTCCCAAATGGTTCCATCATACCGTCCTTCCATAACACTACCTCTGTCTCTCTCACCCGCTCCTCAAGTCATCTCTTATCCAAAACCAGTAACCATGGGGCAGCACAAACCCCTACTTAGAAGGTTGAGAATTGTGCTGTGATAATTCAAACGCCTCCCTTAAAAGCTAATAGGGTAGATGAGCGCCCCCAGGGTCTCTCCTGCAACAAAGAAATCCCTGAACGTACCACACAACTGATGGACTCCCTAATGTGCATTGATAACCCCTCTGATAATGAATATGAAGGGGGTTGTGAAGATGTTAGGCCTTATGTTTTAGGAGCCTCCGGTGGGATGTAGGTACCTGACAGGCTGAACCTGGAGAGATTGGATATGACTAGGATACCCCGTCAAACTTATTTTCATCAAGTGTTGAGGGGTTTTGAGATTATTGACAAAGCCAGTGACGCTGACCAGCTCATTGCCACACTGATCTGATCCACTCAGAGTGTTCATAACCTGAAAACTATCCAAGAAAAAACCCTGAAACTGCCAAATGACTTGCCTCTACTCTCCATTTAAAATAGGTCCTCGCTTTTTCTTCCAACTTGGGTGGAACATTAACCAAGGTGGAGGCCGTTGTCAATGGAGTGCAGTCTATGGATATCCTCAACACTGGGTCCCCAGTGAACGTTGTGTTGTCAAAATTTATTAAAAAATCTAAACTGGCCCCCAACCTCAACTACAATCAAGAATTTGAAACTGCCAGCCCAAAGAACACCTGCGCCATCAGGGCATACTCTTCTCTGCCCATCCAATTTGGGAAGCTCATCCTGTCATCTCAAGTGGTGGCCTTGGCTAACAATAACTATGATCTACTCATAGATAACCAGTTAATGCTTAAATATGAAGGGATTATTAACTTAAAGCAAGGTTATCTCACCATGCTTAACTACGAGGTTTCACTGATTTTGAACAATGAGGGGTTTAATAAAAAGCAATGCTTGCACAGTTGAATATCCCTCTTCCTCCTTGTCCCTACATTACACCATGGCAGGACGGCACACAAAAATGTTACTCAATCAGTGAACGGCATGGAGGGAGTACTCTTCTTCGCTTTTGAGGGGTGGTCATCAAGGCTGGTGAACAAAGGATATTTGACACGAATATTACCTTGCAAATCACACACAACTGCCTACTGCACCTAATTAGCCTTGACAGAGTTAGTCCTTTGGAGCCCAGAGTTTTGTTGGGCGTGCTATACCCCGCCTATCAACAACCTATCAACCTCCTGCTAGATAATCTCACCAAGAAGGATATGGTTAATAAACATTAGGAGATCGGAAGAGGCATGTTAATTCCCCTTGATGAAATAAAACAAATTCGCTGTATTGGGTCTAAGGCGGATATGGGCTTACCTGCCAACCAGTCTTAATGTACCCTACCTTCCGTTAATATCTCAAATGATCTAACCCCTGCTATACTGGATAAAGTCCACACCCTGCTTGAGGCCTACAGCGACATTTTCTCCATATCTGACACTGACTATGGGCACATGAAGGTTTGGACTCATACAATTGACGTCGTGGAGGCTCAACAAATCGCTCCAAACCCTACCAAAAATCAAAAGTTAAGGAGCTACAGATGTGGACGGAGCTCAAACAGCTGCTGGGCTCTGAGTTGCTAGTTCCTTCCCAAAACCCTTGGTCATCCCTTCTCCTATTGACAAAAAAGAAAATGGAGGTCATCAGGTAGTGATGGACTACCACAAACTGAACAATCTCACCAAGAAAAATAGTTACCCTATCCTCCGCATTGATGATGCTCTGGCCCACTCTCTGAATCTAAATTCTTCTCCGCCATGGACTTGGCTAGTTGGTACTGGCAAATGGACCCTTCCCCACAGGATCAGGAGAAGTGCGCCCTTATCTACAGCGAGGGTTTGTTCCAACCTAATCAGCTACCACAGGTGTTGTGTAATGTGCCTGCTACTTTTCAGCGAGCGTTGGATCACATTCTCCAGGACCTTAATATGAGCTTTGTGATTGTCTACCTTGATGATATCATAGCCTTCTCCAAGACGTTAAACGAGCATCTCATGCACCTAAAGGAGGTGTTTCAACGCTTGCAGGTGTCTAACATCAAACTAAAGTCCTCCAAGTGTACTTTTTTCCAGAAGAAGCTGTATTTTCTCGGGTATGCCATCTCCAAGCTGAGATTCAGCCTCTACAAGATAAGGATGAAGCGATGTCCAAGATGCCTGCGTCCAAATTATTCATTTATCCAGGTATTATTGGTCATGATGGGGTATTGCCATCAATGTATCCCCAAGTTCGCCCTGCTTAGTGAGCCTCTTGTGCGTCTCTTGGCTAAGGGCACTCCATTCCATTGGAATGCTGAACAAAAGGCCGCATTTGAGACCCTGAAGGCGCTATTGCAAAAAGGACTACCCTCCATCACCCTGACTATGACAAACCTTTCATGTTGTTCACAGACGCCTCTGATTACATCGTTTGATCTATCTTAGCTCAGTTAGATGAAAATGGGATTGATCATCATGTGTCTTATTTCAATAAGATTCTCTCAAAATCTGAGCGCAACTACAGTGTCACTGAAAAATAGTTCCTTTCCATATTACTTGTGGTCATATACTATCATCCTTTTTTATATTGGTCTTCATTTAAAGTGATTACTGACCTCGCATCCTTGAAGTGGTTACAAAATATGAAGGACCCCATTGGACGGTTGTCTCTCTTGGCTATTAAGCTCTAGAACTATGATATGACCATTGAGCATTGAGCTGGGATGAGCCATATGAACGTTGATGGGTTGATGCGGCTGCCTGTCCTACAATTTGACAATAGCAAAGCAGAGAGGCTGCATGACTTCCTCATGACTCATGATGAATGGGCTGATGAAGATGAACCAGTACAAAAGATGCTAACATGGCACTCCCAAAACACCAAGGTGGAAAGTGGGAAGTTATACAAGAAAGTAGGAGTAAACTATTTGCCCAATTTCTGGACATCCAAGCGAGTATCTGTGATCATGGTTTCTCACACTATCATGGGCCATGACAGAGTCCAAAAACCTACAAGTAAATTAAAGTGCGGTATTACTGGTAAGGCATCATGGAGACAATAGCTGAAATCCTGGATGCTTGTCTGACATGTAAAAAGCAATCCATCTATAAGACCTTGTTTTAGTCTCAACTGACTACTCCCCAACAACCCTTCAACACCATAAGTTTGCATGTGGTAGGGCCTCTACCTCAAACCACTAGTGTCAATCGTTATATCCTGGTCAGAATTGATCATTTCACCAAATAGATTGAAGCTGTTGCTCTCCCCACTCAGATGGCTAAAGTCACTGCTACCTTTTTACATCAAAATATCTTCACGTGGCATGGTTGTCCCCAAGTCCTCCTTTGTGACAATGGGAAAAACTTCACCTACATAGTGATAAAGCTCCTCGCCACCTCCATGGAAACACAACAAATTCTTCTTGGCCCTTATAACCCATCTACAAGTGGTGCCGTAGAAAGAGCTAATGGAGCACTGGTCTCTATACTCCACAAAATGACTAGTTCAGACCCTCTCCACTGGGATCTCTACTTACCCAGGCCCTCATGGCCTACCATATTAGTTACCATCGCATCCTCAAATTTCCCCTTTCCATGTGTTGTATGGCTGAGAACCTGGGGTACCAGCTCTATTAGCAAAAGATATTTTTACTGACAGAACTGACCCAGAGCAAGCCATGAAAAAGTTGACCCAAAACATCATCCAACTAAAAGTAGAGGCTATGACTGACTTGGCCAAGACTGTCACCAAAGAAGGCCAAGCAGCTAATGAGCTCTAAGCCTCTCTCCTTCCTTCTAAGTCTCTGACTTGGTATTGTATTATCAAAACCACATCGCTCCTAGAAGTGAAAAGCTTGGATCAATCTGGGAAGGACCCTTTGTAGTCACATGTAATTGAGGGGATAAAAACTCCATCAAATCCCTTGCTTCTGGAGTAACCATCAACTGGGTCCATAGCCAGTTTTACGCTCTTATTCACCCCCTAAAACTCTTGAAGGGGTTAATGTTGGACAATTGCAAGTCTGATATTGTAAAAATAGCATTTTGGATGAAAATGACAATATAATTGGCCAAAAGACCATAGTCGATTCCTGTGGAATCCCTCAAATCAGGATAACACTTCTTTTAATACTTAGGCAAAAACTACAAGTTTGGGCAGTTGGATTGCACAAATAATCAGCTGAATCCAAGGACATTTTGAGATCCCTCCTCCTCTTACAGAAAATATAGTACAATCATCACCGCAGAGACTGGCCCCTTTATAGGGTTGTAAGGGGTCCCACAAGGTGAAAATATTTTTCACCCAATTATTGGGTAAAATTTATAAAATCATTGCCTCACAGACATATACTACCTGCAATAAACTTTCCATCAGCTGTTCCATCAATGTGAGGTAAGTCTCCAGCAATCTGATAAGTTGAATCCAATAATCCCTAATTGGACATTACAAATCTATCTGAACTTTGTATTGATTTCCCTTTTGTTAAAATCTTGGGCTTTGATGGCTCGCTTCTAGCCCTAGATTTCAACTGCACAGATTAGTGGATCCTGGCTTTGATTATTTATATGATTTTGATAGACTGTGGCAATAATAGTATGAAGACTATTAATATAGTTGATTGCTCAAAAGCCACGTTAAGAGTATTGTCCAATGCTAGACAGGTGCTTCTTCGTCTTGAAGATGTTCTTGTACTGGTAGGGAACACTTTCCCTATTCCCTTCTCACAGAGCCAAGTGTAGATTTTGATATAGCCAACCTAAGTATATCTGATCCTTGCACTCTTCTCTTAAGAGTAATGTTAAAACAACCAAAGTTTAACCCTTTCAGTCATTTTCAAAAAAATCATCCATTTTTTGGCCTTAAATTTGGCACAAATTTCTTAGCTGGCGTTCACTCTTTTTGTAATCATTTTGATTCTTACCCATAACATAAATATCTAGTATATTTGGTCTTTGTTTGTAACATAATTCTTTGGTAAATTTGGTCCTTATCTGTAACATAGTTTTTTGGTAAATTTGGTCCTTGTGCAGTAACACAAATATTCAACAAATTTTGAAATAAATATATGTAAACCTCATTTTTGGATGCATATATGCGTTTTTAGATTTACATGCCCCTCAATTTTGGACGCATATATGTGTTTTTAAGATTTACATACCCCTTGGTTTTTGGATGCATATATGCGTTTTTCAATTTACGTACTCCTTGGTTTTTGGATGCATATATGCAATTTTAGATTTACATACCCCTCAGTTTTAGGAACGCATATATGAGTCTGAGAGTTACATACCCCTCAATTTTTAGACGCATATATGCATTTTTAGATTTACATCACCCCCCATTTTTTGTATGCATATATGCATCAAATGATTGAAAGGGTTAACAACTAAGTTAATATCAATTTGAGTCTGCTTTTATTAGAAAATAATTTGGGTTTTTATAGTTGAAATTAGCACATAACTTTTCAGCTGTTCGCTGAGAATTATTTGTGCTCCTATACTGGTTTGACCCTCAATGTTAGGCACCAAATATCATTGAGTACCGTTGCCTTGGGTTTCTTGGGCAGCGTAATCCTTGGGTGTTCAGCGGACCAAACAGTTGGTATTAGGTACACAAAACCAATTTTTTGGCCAATAATGATTCTACTCTTCCTCTGTCATTTGAATGTTTTGGCATTTTCTGATGACTCCAATCCATTCCACTCTGAATGATTCCCTATAATTTAACTATCAGGTGTTATTCCAATATTAAATTATTGCTTGATTTTGATGGGGATGATGCCCAACAAAATAATCATCTGTCAGCAGCCTCAAATATCATCGGGGATGATGCCTGATGATATTCTCATCAATTGGCCACAATTGCCAATCTTATACAATTACAACTTAATCATCAAATCTTATACTCAGTCAAAAGGTTGGATTATGTGGTCATCTACAATTATGACACCTATGAACCTCACTATAATTCAAATCCTAGGCTGCTAGATATTGAGATGGTTTGTTCCTTACCCCCACAGTGAAAAATAAAATTGACATAAATTAATACTTTTAGTCATTTTATTTTTCTTCTTTTATTATATTAGGTCAAATAAACCCATAATAATTATTCATCCCTGCAGTAGAGAATCAACTTCTCCTGCTAACAATTGATGGTATTTAGGTGGAATAAGCTGCGACAAGCAACCCTAAAATCCTAAAATACAACAGAGGGTAGAACCTCCTGGTGTATGAGGCAGGAGTTATATTATAACCAACCATAAAACTGTGATCACATGATTTGGGCTATCCTCTAAGAAGACACCACTATACCCAAAGGTTAAAGCTAATGTTTATACAACAAACCCAATGTAACACCCCACCTATAGGGAAGGATGGAGAAGGATAAGAATTTGGGTTGCTCCATTATAGCATGGAGAGTGTGGGAATCCAGCTAATTATTGCTCGCTGGTGCTTATCACCTGCTGGATTCCACAAAGTTTTATAGAAAATTTAAATAAAAAGCCCTAATAAGAATGGGATTTCTTATAATTTTGTTATCAGTGTGATAAAGGGTAAAAACAACAATCCTTGACATTCAACTATTTAGTATTTAAAGTACTTTGAGGTAGAGAGGAATTTGGGATATGTTAAGAATAGCTTACAAGAGTCCAAATTGTAAGGAGAGTGTCTATAACTCTCCTGTTCCCAGCGTGGCAGTACACGGTCCACAAGGCCAATGCCAGGAGACAAGCCGTTAATGCTAAGGTAATTAGAGCCCAGCAGAGGGTGCTGGAGCAATAACTACTTAAGCATAGAAGTGTGAGTTTTTCAATAAATAAACCACCAAAAGCGACGCAGTGCAATAGCAAAAGGGGCTAAGCGGCCCAGGTTGTAGGAAACCTGGGTGAACAAACGGTTCACAAAGGGATAGCTGCAAGGTATTTACTATGGCGAGGTTAACAGAGTGCAAGACCTCCTCGAAGAGGTTTGTGCACAGGAGCGTTCAGAATATCATAAAATTCATAATTACTTAAACGGGAAAAGGTTTATTTAGGAACTCAACCAACAAGGAATGTTGGTTGGGGAAAACGTATTTAAGTTCAGATGGGGGAATACGGGATGTGCTGCAGTGGGACCAAGCACTGACCCACCAATAGGGCAATGCTTCCATCCAAATTATTTAAAACACTAAAACCAACTTTACTCGAGTGATTGATTAAAGTTGGATTTGACCCAAACGCGTTGTTTTGTAAGTGAAACAGGTTTCAAAACCCCATTCCTCGATGAACTGAATGGAACCATCCATGTTAATTTGGTACACTGACATTTTAATGACTGGGCCATGATGAAAGGCTGGGCATTTGACACACCATTAGTCTCAACCTGAGCATATTTTGACTGAACCCAGCATTCGTCTAGGGTGTGCCTCAGGTCAGGAATGGCCTGTAGCTTCACCCTCTGGGCCTTCCTGGCTCCCAGCCTTATCTTTGGGGTTGTTTCCACTATTATGTCATGTGCACATGACATTACCCTCTCCTCCCGATGGGGCTCAACCCCCATCCAAAGGCTTGCACAAGGGAAAAGTTCTTGTGGGCAGGGGCCAACTTCATGGTGGCAACGGTTGGTTTAGGTTGGGATCCAGCAGCCTGGGGGAAATTATGGTAGAAGGCGTCAATCAGATCTTGGTCATGCACACAGTCGTGCACTGTAACCCAACTGTTCTCTGAGGCATCAAATACCTTCCATGATACCAGGTACTCAAGTCTTCTTTTAACATGGTGGGAGGCAACTATTTCTTCTACCTCCCACTCTGGCGCCCCATCCACGAGATAGGCCTCCAGAGTCTCTGGTGGGGGCCCTCAATCAACGTCAGTTTGCTCTCATTATACACAGATAAGATCTGGAATAAGGGGGAGATTTAGCTCGTATGAAGCATGTCCACCTTTCTAACTACGCGGTAGGGTCCAATCCTCTTTGTTCCCAGCTTCTTGCATGGCTACTTGATGGGGATGTTACGAGCATCAAGCAAAACGAGATTCTCTTCCTTTTTATGCAGGACCCACTCGGCTTTTCCCATCAGCGTTCTCCTTATACACCTGCATTGCCGCCTCCAAGCTTGTAGAAACCCCCTGGTGGACCTTCTTGATTGTCTTGGCAAAATCCACCACCGCTTTAACCTTAGACCCACAGCTGGGTTTCATGTTAAAGGCAGGGTTAAAGCCATGGCTGTCAAAAAATGGGAAACAACTGATTGAGGAATGCAGCGTGTTATTGCAACTAAATTGGGCCATAGGAAGGTGAGAAGCCCAATCTGAATTATCCGCGGTGGTGTAACACCGCGTTGGAACTGTTCCAAGCATTGGTTCACTCGTTCAGTTTGCCCATCTGATTGGGGGATAGGCAGCCAAACAGCAGGGGCGAATCTGAAGAGTCTTACACAACTCTTCCCAAAAAATGGAGGTAAATTGAGGGCCCCAGTCGCTGATAATTTCTTGGGGGACCCATGGAGCGAAAACACATGAGTGACGAAAAACCTAGACATCTCTGGTGAAGTTATTGTAGTTCAGCAAGGAATGAAGTGGGAAAACTTTGTAAAATGGTCCACCACCACCATGTTGGCATTATAACCATCAGAGACAGGTAGTTCCACAATGAAATCAAATGAGAGGGAAGTCCAGGGCCCATCAGCCTTTTGGACTGGTACCAAAAACCCCACTAAAGGTTGACGATTGGGTTTCATCTGGTTGCATACCAGGCACTCCTTACAATACCGCCCCACCTGAGCAGGCAAGCCCTTCCAATTGTATGTGCGACGTATCAACTCCAAGGTCTTTGCTTTCCCCAGATGACCAATGGTGATTCCATCATGATGGTCCCAGATGATTTGCAAGGCGCAGTGGTCCATAAGGTACCTAAAGGCGTCCCTGGAACCACACCATCTCATCCTTTACATGATAGTTCTTTGAAAGATCCTCTTGGCTTGAAGCGCTCTTTGCAAGTACCATGGTATATTCGCCCGACAGTGGCTGAGAGAGGCTGACCTTTCTGAACATACCATATTCCTCTGCGTTATCCAGAGGTGCAAGCGCTGGCCCGTTAGCCAGGGAGAGGGAGTAGCGACAGAATTTTACTTGGAGGAATCATAACCTGGGTGTTGTGCACTTCTACCTCCCTGGGGTCAGGGGCTAAAGCAGGGTTGCGGCTTAAAGCATCCGCCAAACCATTATCCTTACCCTTGGTGAATTCATACGTGAATGCAAATTGGGCAAGGGTCTCAGCCAACGGGTCTGCTGTGGGGTTAAGACATGAGGAGCGTGGTAGTACAGCAAGGCACGGTGGTCTTTATGTATGCGGAATGGTTGGGTAGAGCCATGCAAGTGGTGATGCCAATATGTCAGTGCCTCCACCACTGCTAATAAATCCTTGTCTTAAACGGAGTGGTTCAACTCTGGAAAAGACATTTTTCTAGAAAAGTATCCCACCAGATGCTCTATCCCATCTTCGCCTACATGTAACAAGGCAGCCACTATGGCGAAATTGGAGGCATCAGTAGACATAATGAACTCCTTTGAAGGGTTGACATGGCGAAGAACAGACATGTACAAAAGGGTGCACTTCACTTCTTGAAAATCATTTTCCAAAATGAAGGGACCGCTGAGGCACCTTGGCCCTGATAGCCTTGTATAAGGGAGCCACCACCTCAGACAGATTGGGATTGAACTTATCGAGGAACGTGCATGTCCCCAAAATGCTCCTCAATTCCTTGACTGAGGTGGGGGTAGGCCACTCACAAATCGCCTTCTCCTTGTTGGGAGTTATCATGTGCCCCTGGTCAAACATGACGTTGCCCAGAAACGTGACCTGGGACTTGAAGAACTCACACTTTGAAATTTTTAATGTAAGGCTAGCTGTATTTAACCGCTCCACCACTTGCTAAAGGTGAACTGCATGAGACTCCTGATCAGGGGAAAACACCAGGATATCATCCATGTAGGAGGCCGCGCATACCCTTAACAGGTCCCCCAACGTTGCATCAATGCGGCGTTGAAAGATATCAGGGGCGTTCTTAAGCCCAAAGGGCATGACCCAAAGTTGGAAGATCCCTTTTCTGGTATGGAATGCGGTCAACCACTCTTGACCCTTTTTAATACAGATATGATTGAACGCATTGAGGCAATCCAGCTTTGAGAAGACCTTCGCCTTCTCCACATAGCTTTCAGTCTGTGAATCCAAAGGGATGAGATGGAGGTCTGGTACAGTGACGTTTTTAAGGTTCCCATAGTCCACACATGGGCGTAAAGTACCATCAGACTTCTCCACAAAGAGAAGGGGGGAGCACACAGGGGAGGTGCGCTGAAAAATCGCACCTTTGGCCAACTGTTCCTTCACCCACACATCCAACGCCTCTTCCTCCTGGACAGTCAATGGGTAAATGGGGGAAGATATACTCACCAGATCCACCATGAGCTTGAAGTCACAATCAAACTCAGAGTTCTCAGGGAGTGCGTTGGTGGATGGTGCATAAAAAGAGGATTCCAAACCCTCCAAACAGGAAGGTAAGAAAAATCCCACAGAGGAGGAGGGTTTCAGAAAATGAGCAAGATAAGGTGTGAGGACATTGGGCCAATGATGTAATGGGCCCTGGGTGGTATCCTCCGACAAGGGAACAATCAACTGGTGACCGTTTTCCAAAGACAAGGATAGAGTGCTTTCTTTCAAATTAGTCATAATGTCAAACTCTCTTTACCACTCAACCCCCAAAATAATGGTGAACAAGAGGTGCTTGATAGCTTGAAAATGGTCGGACAGAAGATAGGCGCCCACCTGGTAGACCACCAACCCTATGACGTTCAGCGTAGGGATACCTTGAGAAGCCCCACCTCTAGCCATACCACACAGTGAGTAACTCAACTCAAGGTAGTCAGCAAGGTCTTGGTCAATAAATTTATTAGAGACACCGGTATTCACTAAAATAGTTGTGCTGAACTTTCCAAGAGAGGATGTAAGGGTAGCAGTCAAGAGAGAGTATCCAGAGTGAGATTTATTAAAGAAGAAAACGCCCCCACTTCACTTAAATTTTCTTCTGGCTTTAGTAAACCATAAGGGTAGGTTTGGGAATCAAAGAAGGGGGATGGATTGTTGGCCACTCTTACTACTGAGGCCACATATCCCTCCATGCCTTCTGCAGGTGCATAAACGTTTTCATATTGTAAACGCAGTTCTTTTTCAACTTCCTGAGTGCTGCGAATCATAGAAGAGATCAAACAGAGATTTTCTGGTTGATTTCATACACAGGAATGGGTTCCAGATCTGAACCATGAGAGGGCCAATATGGTACAGAGATGTATCTCAGGTTTTCGTTATAAAACGCGTTTTTAGATGCAAATGACCCTGTCCCTTGAACTGCAATGGAATGCCTGACGTTATCCATGGCCAACACCACTAGGCCCATCTGCGCCAATTCTGGTGACATCAGCTGAACGCTCAGGCAAAAGTTAAATTGTTTAATTAATTCAACATTGACAAATTTGATGGAAAGTCAGGGAATCATGACTTTTGGACCTTGAAGCATCCGTATCCACCAGGCACAAGCATGAAGGGTTGATATTTTCCTGTCAGAGGCAACCATAATAACACTGAGTTGCTCCAACCATCGGGAAAAATAGGAAACTGTGGTGCGGCTAATGACAGCTGACTCCCACAGCTGGCGCCCACTGTTCCCACATCAGAAAAGATCCACACGGAAAAGTTTGTGTACGTAGAGTTAAAGGGTTGGTCGAATAATGTAAGGAGAGTGTCTATAACTCCCCTGTTCCCAAAATGGCAGTGCACGGTGCACAAGGCCAACGCCAGGGAACTAGCCGTTAATGCTAAAGTAATTAGAGCCTAGCAGAGGGTGATGGAGCAATAACTACTTAGGCATAGAAGTGCGAGTTTTCCAATAAAAATACCACCAAAAGTGACGCGGTGCATATAGCAAAAGGGGCTAAGCGGCCCAGGTTGGAGGAACCTGGGCGAACAAATGGTGCATGAAGTGATAGCTGCAAGGTTTTGCTATGGTGAGGTTAACAGAGCGCAAGACCTCCTCAAAGAGGTTCATACACAGGAGCATTCAGAATATCATAAATTTTAAAATAAACTTAAATGGGAAAAGGTTTATTTGGGAAGTCAACTAACAAGGAATGTTGGTCGGGAAAAATGTATTTAAGCTCAGATGGGGGAATATGGGATGTGCTTCAGTGGCCCTGGCACTGACCCACCAATAGGGCAATGCTTCCATCTGAATTAGTTAAATAGGCCAAAACCAACTTCACTCAAGTGATCAATTGAAGTTGGATTTGACCCAAATGCATTGTTTCATAAGTGGAATGGGTTTCAAAACCCGTTATTTGATGAACTGAATGGAACCGTCCACGTTAATTCAGTACACTGTCCATTTTAATGACTGAGCCATGGTGAAAGGCTGTGCATTTGGAAAACCACTAGTCCCAACTTGGGCATATTTTACCCAAACCCAGCGTTGGTCTAGGGTGTTCCTCAGGTCAGGGAGGGCCTGTAGCTTCACCCTCTGGGCCTCCTTGCGCCCAGCCTTATCTTTGGGGTTGGTCCCCACTATTATGTCATGTGCAAATGATACAAATTATGAAATATGAAGGAATAAAGTATCATAACTTAGGAACTCGCTTCAGGGCAGCAGAGTGAAAGAAGAGGAAATTTGATTGGCCAAAACGTACCTGTGAGATAAAATTTTTTGAACTTAAGCCAATACCCACCCAAGAAATCTCTTGCACCTTGGGGGACCCCCACCAAGCCTATAAGAAAGAAGGGTCCCCATGTAGGTGCATTAAAGGTCTTTGGGGTGGTGGGGTAAGTGCCTTCCAATGGTAGCCCCAAAGTCCATCATGTGGTCAGAGTAATCTGACCATTTGATTTTACATTTGGTGCCTGTAGAGGTTTTGAACTCATGTTACCCCATTTATGGGGTTCCACAGAGAATTGGCTAGGGACTTTTGGCTGATATTAACAAACTTCAGCCTTTTTAATATTATTAAAGGAGCTCTTAAGAACATTGGAAAATTGCAGATGGCCAACACTTCCCCTCTTTGGCTGAATTTGACCTAAGACATTTTTAATCTTTAGCTGGGAGGGAAAATGTCTGACATCACCCCCTCAAGAACGTTGAGAGGAGAATAAGGTCGGAGGAAATGGCCATGTACGCAATTGATAGAAATACCTGTAGCTAAAGATTTAATAGAGTACTCATTTCCCTTTTTTTAAGTGATGGTGAAGGGGCCCTCCCATATTGGTCCAAGCTTACTGCTTCTAGGGGTGATGCGGTTATGGTAGTACAAGACCATATCAGACTCTTGGAATGTACGCAGGGGTGTTTGGTGCTCATTTGCAGCCTGCCCTTATTTGTTCACCAATTTGGCTAGATTAGTCATAGACTCAGCTTGGAGTTGGATGATGCGCTGAGCTAATCTGCGCATGACTCTTTCAGGTTCCTCAACTCTAGAGGAGAATACATCTTTAGCTAAAAGAGCAGACATTCCTGGTTCCCGACCATACAAGACATGAAAGGGGGACATTTTTAAGATCTAATGATAACTGACCTGGTAAGCCATAAGGGCACTGGGTAATAATTGGTCCCAGTGAAGTGGATCAGAAGAGGCCATTTTGCATAAAATGGATACCAATGTTCCATTGGCTCTCTCCAAAGTCTCATTAGTTGATGGATTGTATGGAATGGAGAAAAGTTGTTGAGCCCCCAATGAGATGGCCAAGATTTTTACCACTCTGGAGGTAAAGTTTTTTCATTATCACAGAGTAATACTTGAGGACAGCCATTCCTAGAGAAAATATTCTGATGTAAGAAGGTGTCCGTGGCCTTTGCTGTTTGAGCAGGAAGAGCTACGGCTCCCACCCACTTAGTGAAATGGTCAATGGCTACCAGGATAAATCGGTTACCACTAGTAGACTGAGGGAGGGGACCTACTACATCCAGACTAATGGTGTGGAAAGGTTGTTGTGAGGTAGTTGGCTGATATTGATACCTAGTCTTGAATCCAAATTGCTTCTTGCAAATAAGGCAGGCTTCCAAGACATTAACGATAGATCCGTCATTCCATCCCATAAAATCAATTCTTAATCCACTCATAAGTTTTCTTGGCCCCTCCATTACCTAGAATGGAGTGGGATTCTAGGATAGCAGGTACACGCTCCGATTACTGTAGGTAAGGCATCCATTTTGTTCCCACCTGCTTATACAACTTCCCTTTCTCTACTTTGGTGTTATGGGAGTGCTGGGCTAACATTTTCTGTACAGGCTCATCCTCATCCCCCAGTCATTGGGGGTCATTAAGAGATCACGTAGCCTCTCCGCCTCAATGTTATCCAAGTGAAGGAATGGTAGCTAAGTCAACCCATCAACATTAATGTGACAGGTTCCAGCACAGTTTTAAATCATCATGTCATAAGGCTGGAGCCTAAGAGCCCAGCGAGATAACTGGCCAGTAGGGTCTTTCATGTTCTGTAACCATTTTAGAGATGTGTGGTCAGTAACCACAGTGAAGGTGGTTCCATATAAGAAAGGGCAGTAGTGCTTTACAGCTAAAAGAACAGAAAGGCACTCTTTCTCTGTCACACTGTAGTTACGTTCAGTCTTTTACAGCATCTTACTAAAATAGGATACAGGATGATCTACACCATTTTCGTCCAATTGGGCTAAGATGGCACCAACAGCATAGTCTGACGCATCAGCGAATAAAATGAAGGGTTTATTATAGTCTGGGTGCCATAGGATAGGGCATTGTTGCGGCAGTTGCTTCAGCGTCTCAAAAGTAGCCTTCTGTTTTGCACCCCACTGAAAAGGAATTTTCTTGGTCAATAGGCGAACAAGAGGTTCGCTGAGCTGGGCAAACTTAGGGATGAACAGATGGTATTATCCCATCATCCCTAGAAATACTTGAATATTCCTTAAATTTTTAGGGGGAGGCATCTTTGAGATTGCTTCAATATTATCTTGTATTGATTGAATTCCTTTTGAGAAATGGAGTGTCAAAGAAAATCCAATTTCTTTTGGAAGAAGGTACATTTGGAAGACTTTAACTTGATATTTGACTTATGAAGTCATTGAAACACCTCCTTCAGGTGACCAAGGTGCTCGTTGAAAGTTTTTAAAAATACAGTAGTGTCATCAATGTAGACAATAATGCAACTTAACTTCAAGTCCTGCATGATATGGTCCATTGCACACTGGAAAGTGGCAGGTGCGTTGCACAACCCTTGGGGTAATTGGGTTGGTTGGAAGAGACCCTCACTACAAATGAGAGCACATTTCTCCTGGTCCTCAGGAGAGAGATCCATTTGCCAATAGCTGCTAGCTAATTCCATGGCAGAAAAGAAATTATTACCCGAGAGTTGGGCCAAGGCGTCATCAATGCAAGGGAGAGGAAACTATCTTTTTTGTGAGGTTATTTAACTTGCGGTAGTCCATGACTATCTGATGACCGCCATTTTTCTTTTTTATTAGCAAGAGAGGGGAAGACCAGGGGCTTTGTGAAGGACTTGCAACCCCGCGTCTAGTAACTGCTGAAGCTCAGTCCTCAATTTCTGTTCTTCTACTTTTGATTTGTAGTAAGGTTTTGACCAAATGGTATAGGCATCACCCACATCAATGGAGTGGCACCAGCCCTTCATATGACCATAATCATTATCAGATTTAGAGAATGTATCGCTATAATCATCAAGGAGAGTGTGAACTTTTTCCATCTCATCTAGGGTTAGCTCATCTGAGATATGGACGCTGGGTAAAGTACATACCAGGTTATTCGTTGGTAGGCCCATATCCATCATAGAGCCAATGGAGTGAATTTGTTAAATGTCCTCCAAAGGGACTATCAAGCCTCTGCCAATCTCCTGGTGTTTTTTCACAACTATGGCCTTTGAGATGAGGTTCTCTAATAGCAAAGTAATGGGCCTCTGGTAATCTGGGTCAAAAATGCCAGGCAATATCTGAGGCTCCAAGGGACTAACGCCCTTAATACTTATGAGGTGTAACAAACAGTGGTGTAAAATTTAAGCATAATTTTAGTTTTGACCACTCATTGTTCACCTGGCTTAATCACAACCTCATCCGCAGCATAGAACGGGATACATTCCTTAGCATCCACTGAATTTGGCAATTTTTTTGCGTTGCGCCCAGAAGTGGAGTAAGGAAGTGTTATAGCTGTGAAAGGATATTTTACTAGGCAAGAGTATTTATGCTTACTGGTTTCTTTATTGGATAAGACTAATGGAACTTCATAGTTGAGTAACGAGAGGAAACCTTGCTTCATGTTAAGTAATCCCTCATACTCAATCATAAATTGAGTGCCAAAAAGCATATCATATGCGTTTTTGTCCAAAGCCACAGCAGGGGCTGATAAGATAAGCTTCCCAATGCAAATAGGAAGGGAAGAGTATGCCCTGAAAGCACAGGTATTATGGGGCCTTCAGTTCCAATTTCCTGCGTGTACTCCAATTCAGGCGCTAGCTTTATCTTTTTGATAAGCTTAGTGAAAATCACATTGACTGGGGAGCCAGTGTCCAAGATGGCCAATATTATGACCTTTTGAATGACTACTTCAACCTTAGTGAGGGTCCCTCCAAAGTTAGGCGACAAAGCTAAAACCTCCTTGAGCTTTATGATGAAAATGAGTTTTTTTGGCGGTCTCAGGGTAGTTATTCATGATGGATCGTAAGGGATGAACATGCTGAAGAGGGCATATAAAGCCAGATAAGAATTTTTCACCATCGCTTACAGTGTCAATAACTTTTGGACACCCTAGTATTTGGCTAAGATACATTTCTTCAGGAATGGTAGTCTCATCTTCTCCTCCAGCGTTCAAATGATCAGTATATCTACCTCTTTGGGGGCTCCTAATATATATTAGCCAAATTATCATAACCCCCTCAGATTCATCCCCAAGGGTATTCTCAACAACTGGCAAGGCCATGATTGAAGTAGGAGAGACGGCCACAGGAGATTGAATAGCGTTGGGGCACCCTTTACCAGCCTAGATGGAGGGGTAGGCACTGTTATGTGCACATGACATAATAGTGGGGACCAACCCCAAAGATAAGGCTGGGCGCCAAGAGGCCCAGAGGGTGAAGCTACAGGCCCTTACTGACCTGAGGCACACCCTAGACCAACGCTGGGCTTGGGCAAAATATGCCCAGGTTGGGACTAGTGGTGTGCCAAATGCCCAGCCCCTCACAATGGCTCAGGCGTTAAAATGAACGGTTTACTGAATGAACGTGGATGGTTCAAATTGGTTTGTTGAGGAACAGGGTTTCGAAACCCATTCCATTTATGAAACAAACTGTTTGGGTCAAATCCAACTTCAGTCAATCACTCAAGTGAAGTCATTTTCAGCTTATTCCATTTCAGATGGCAGCGTTGCCCTATTTGTGGGTCAGTGCTTGGGCTCTCTGCAGTACATTCTGTATCCCCCATTTGAGATTAGATATTTTTCCCTGACCAACATTCCTTGTTAGTCGACTTCCCAAATAAAATTCCCCCATTTTTTACCATTTTTTATGTTATTC
>JAKSZP010008490.1:0-51710 GCA_022478985.1 Massospora cicadina | reverse complement strand
TCAAGGCGAGTGATGCCATCTGCAACTAGTGAATCAATCAGTTGGTTCATGACCTGCCTTAATGGGTAACAAGTCCCATTACCTAAGCAGGTCACTTGCCAAATATGGTTGGTTCACTTGGATCAAGAGGAAAACATTAGGAAGAAGTTTTCTGACATTTTCTGTTTTAGGTCTAAAGGATGTCCAATGACGGAATCCTAGCCAGGATGGGGAAGACCATCGCTGATGAGATGAGGATGGTTGATTTAATGACAATGGCTGCCGTTTCATTGAGGATTGTCAACTGAGGGTTGGGTGCTGAATCCCCCACTATAAATTCCCTATAATTCACTAATAAATGATAATAGTTTTTACCATATAGTATTATAGTAATTACCAGACTATCACTTTTACTTAAGTCTCAGCTTAGTAAACTTTATCAGCATCCATTTGTTCTATTCTTTCTCAGGGATATTATTGCTGTGTGTGATAATTTGGAGACTCTTTAAAGAAAAGATTATGGATCTGAACGGGGATCTAGAGAAGAAGAGGAATCAAATCGCGGATTGCTGCTGAATGTGTGTCAAAATTAGAAAAACTGTAATTAAGAATCTAAGAGATGATCAGGTTTGACAATTAAAGGGAATGAATCCCTATTTCAAGACATCACAAGTGTTTCAAGAGGAAATTCTGGCCGAGCATTGGACCAAGATCTAGTACTTCCATTCAAATACAGATAAATAGTCATCATATTTTTTGTAACCAATTATATCAACTATCTTATAATATGGAAGAATTTCACGAAAACCAAACCTTTGCAAGTAATAAGTTTATAGGTGTCATTGGCCAAAAATAATCAAAACCCATAAATTTAACAGATGATATTGATGATACTGGCCAAAAGACCCTAACCAATTCTCGATGGAATCCCATTAATTAAGGTAACACCAGTTCAAAACCTGCATGGGCAATAGATGAAAAATTGAATGGTTAGATTATTCCGACCACCTGATGGACCTTGGGGCGACCTTTGGAAGATATTCCTCTATCAACTACCAAGTCCTTCAATGCACCTATGTGGGGACCCCCCTTTTTATAGGCTTGGTGGGGGTCCCTCAAGGTGAAAGAAAGTTCTCAGATGGGGATTGGCTCAAGTTCATAATATTGTTACCTCATGGGTATGTTTTGGCCAATCAGAATTTTCCTTCCATCATTATGCTACCTTGAAGCGAGTACCCAAGTTTTAATACATTATTCCCCTATATTACCTAATTTGGACTAGGCTAAGCTATTCTGAACATATCCTCAAATTCCCCTCGACCTTCAAAATACTTTAAATACTGAATGGTCAGATGTTAAGGGGGGTCATTTTTCACTTATATCATGCATATAATAAAAACTTATAAAAAACTTCCATTTTTATTAGCGCTTTATATTTAAATTTTATAGCACTTTGTGGAAATTAGCAGGCGTTAAGCACCAGTGAGCAAGAATTGGCCGGATTCCAACAAAATGGAGCTCACTACAGGGGATCCCTTTATAACCAGAATAATTACTCTTGAGAAGCAACTCGCCAGTGCCCTATCCCATCTTAAAGAGCTGGAGCAGTGCTCTTTCAAAATACCTCTAAAAGACAAATACACCCCTGGCAAAGGAAGCATAGCTACTTTTTTGTACATTTATGAAGTTGCCATGCATGGCACAACTGACAAGCAAAAAGTTCAACACATCCTTCCTTGCTTAAGCCGCCTAGCGCAAGAGAGGGTAGTGCCTTACCTGGACCCTTCGCACACTTGGGCAGAGATGAAGGAAGCTCTTTTGGCTGGATTCAGATCAAAGCAGAGTCTACTCAGGGAAAAACAGGCCTTTATGTGCCTTAGCATGTATAGGGTGAACCGCTCATTGCCTTTGCTGAACGATTTTACCTCTCTGCACAAAGGTTAACAACCCCTAACATGCTCACCCTTGATGATGCTATCACCGCCCTGTTAACTGGGTTAGCTTCTCAGCCCTCTCTAGCCAGGCATATTATTTCAATGAAACGCCATTTTAAAAATATCCATGATCTAAAGGAGGCGTTAGTAGATGTTGCCGATTTTCATTCATGTGTAACAACCAAGGAGGCTGAGGTGAACCCTCCAGCTCTCACTATTGAGGAGCTACCTCTAGTTGAACAGTTGGGAGTAAGCTCTACTGTGCCTATCCTCCCTACAAAACCTGCTCCTTTCATGCGATTTAAAAAGGTTATCCCTCCTTCTTATAAATCAAAGCCTTTAAGCTGTTAGTGCGGGCCCTAAGGCTACCCAAGCTTCTGTAGCCATCTCTTTTATCTCCATCGCATCCTTGGCTATTGTTGAAAATACCCTTGGGGAGAAATCTGAGGGGGTTATGATGACGTTGGTTACTACATATTGGGAGCCCCAGAAGGAATAGAAATGCTTGATAATTTGAATGCTGAAGGAGTAGATGAGACCACCATACCTGAGGAAACGTACCTCAGCCAAATTCTAGGGTGTCCAAAAGTTATTGACACTGCTAGCGATGGTGACCAATTCTTAGCTGACTTGGTTCGCCCTCTTCAGCGGGTTCATCCCATACAATCCATCATGGATAAATATCCTGAGGCTGCAAAAAGCTAACCTCTACCTTCCAGCTCAATGAGGTCTTAGCTTTGTCACCTAAATTTGGAGGAACGCTCACTAAGGTTGAAGTGGGTATTCAAATGGTCTGAATACTGGATATCCTGAACACTGGCTCCCCAGTCAACGTAATCTCCAATAAGCTTATCAAGAAGATAAAGCTAGCTCCTGCCTGGAGTACACGCAAGAATTTTGTACTTCTGGCCCAAACAATACTCATGCTATTGGGGCATACTCTTCTCTTCCTATTCGAATTAATAAGCTTATTTTATCAGCCCCTGCTGTGGCTTTAGCAGCAATGCATATGATATGCTCATCGGCACCCAATTTATGATTGAATATGAGGGAATAATCAAACTGAAGCATGGTTTTCTTTCGATGCTCAACTATGAAGTCCCTTTAATCTTATCCAATAAAGAGCCCAACAAGCATGAATACTCTTGCCTGGTTGAATACCCCTTTTCAGCTATAACCTTGCCTTATTCCTCTTCTGGGTGCAACACAATAAAATTGCCCAATTCAGTGGATGCTGGGATGGTATCCCTTTCTATGCTTCCAATGGGGTCGTGATTAAGCCTGGTTAACAAAGAGTGGTTGACACTAAAACCACCCTCCAAATCCCACACCATTACTTGTTGTACCTTGTAAGTATTGAGGGCGTTAGCCCTTTGGATCCTCTTATATTGCCTGGGATACTAGACCCATCCTATCAGAGGCCAATTACCATTCTACTGGAAAGCCTCACTGG
The DNA here is from genome assembly GCA_022478985.1 of Massospora cicadina. NCBI lineage: Eukaryota > Fungi > Entomophthoromycota > Entomophthoromycetes > Entomophthorales > Entomophthoraceae > Massospora > Massospora cicadina. The sequence continues at coordinate 48,344 of JAKSZP010008490.1, read as the reverse complement.
AAATAACATGATCATATAAAAACCAGGAGATTGGCAGAGGCTTCCTACTCCCAGTAGAGGACATCAAACATATCCACTCCATTGGCTTTATGGCGGATTTGGGCTTACCCATGGACAACATGGTGTGTACCTTACCCAATGTTCATATTCCTGATAAGCTGACCCTGAGGAGTTGGAAAAAGTTCATACCTTGTTAGATGAATACAGTGACATATTCTCCAAATTGGATACTGACTATGGCCACATGAAGAGCTGGTGCCACTCCATTGATGTGGGTGATGCCTGGCCTATTAGGTCTAAACCTTATCGCAATTCAAAAGTGGAGGAACAACAAATGAGGAAAGAACTTCAGCAGTTATTAGACGCTGGGTTACTTGTTCTTTCAAAAAGCCCTTGGTCTTCACCCCTCTTACTAATTAAAAATGAAAAATGGAGGTCATCAGATAGTATTGGATTACCACAAGTTAAATAGCCTCAAAAAGAAGGATAGCTATCATATCCCCCGCATTGATGATGCCCTGGCCCAACTCTCTGGCTCTAACTTCTTCTCTGCCATGGACTTGGCCAGTGGCTATTGGCAAATGGACTTTCCTCCTCAAAGTTAGGAGAAATGTGCTCTTATTTGTAGTTAAGGTCTCTTCCAACCCACATGATTACCCCAAGGGTTGTGCAATGCACCTGCCTCTTTCCAGAGTGTGATGGATCACATCTTGCAGGAGCTTAAGTTAACCTGTGCCATTGTCTATCTTGATGACAACATGGTGTTCTTAAAGATCTTTAACAAACATCTTGCTCATTTGAAGTGTATTAACAGTTATGTAAGTCTAATAATAAGTTGAAACCATCAAAGTGTATCTTCTTCCAAAGAAAATTGGAGTTCCTGGGCCATTCCATTTCCCAAAAAGGAATTCAACCTATGAAGGACAAGGTTAAGGCCATCTCAAAAAATGCTGCTCCCTAAAATTCTGAGAGGTATTCAGGTATTTCTAGGGATGATTATAACAGTCAAGGTCCTACCTGACCGCCATATGGTCCTTACCTTTAGGGCTACCAATAAGAGTATGGAGAAGGATTTCCAAAGTTCAGCCATGAGATTTAATCAAATTCGAGATGGTTCAGTTTGGAAATATGATATGAATAATAATTTCGATAATACATCTAAGTCTGATAGTCAGAATCAGAGTTTGGATCTCATAAGCAGGCCAAAAGTTGGAAACTTTCAAGTTCGAAACCCCATTAGTACTAATTTAAGCTCAGGTTTTGAACAAGGCATTTTTTTAATTTTTTAAGCTTTTTTAAACCATGAGAGTGCTTAGCATTCTCCAGCACATATAATACAGGAAATCAAGTTAGATTCTCTAACTTCATTTTCTCAATCCTGCAGACAAATAAACTTAAATTTTAAGTTTATTTTTATTTTTATTTTTATTATATTCTTATTGTATGACAGGATTCAACATGTATGATGATAGTGAGTTGGCACAGGCTTTAGCTTCTCTCTATTCCTTGTCAACGGGACAAATTGCACTATTGTCAGCCAGCATTCTGGCTACTATCCTACATGGTTTAATAACTGATCGTGGCCTCAATGCACATAGCAGGAAGTTTCTTTCTTGTGTAGTCTCAGCTATATGGACTGCAACTTGGCTTCTTTTGCCAAATTCATTTGTTGCATACTGGAGAGAGCCTGTACGTCACAATAATGGGGTATTACTATCAGTTCATCCCTAAGTTTGCCAACTCAGTGAGCCCCTTATCCAGCTATTAACCAAGAATACCCTTTTCTATTGGAATGCTGAACAAAAGGCCACTTTTGAAATGATGAAGCAACTGATACAATGTCATCCTATCTTGTGGCATCCCAATTATAAAAAATCGTTTACCTTGTTTACTGATGCCTCAGACTATGCTGTTGGGGCCGTCTTAGCTCAATTGGATGAAAATGGCGTTGATCATCTGGTATCTTACTTCATTAAAATGCTTTCAAAAGTGTAATGCAACTACAGCATTACAGAAAAGGAGTGCCTTGCCATTTTGTTAGCTGTGAAACACTACCACCAATCCTAATGGGACTACCTTCAATGTGGTTACTGACCATGCTTCATTGAAATGGTTACAGAAGATGAAGGATTCTACTGGCAGGTTAGCTTTCTGGGCTCTAAAGCTCCAGCATTACAACATGAAGATTTAACACCATGCTGGGACCCATCACATGAATGGTAATAGTTGACTCAGCTGCCAGTCCTTCACCTGGATAATAGTGAGGCAGAGAGGTTACATGACCTTTTAATGACCCTATTGAATGGGAGGATGAGGATGAGCTTTTAAAAAGATGTTAGCCCGGCACTCTCATAACACCAAGGTTGAAAATGGGAAGTTGTATAAGCAGGTGGGGACAAAATGCTACCTTACTTTTGACCCTCAGAATGTGTACCTGCTATCTTAGAGGCTCATTCCACCCTAGGTCATGGAGGGGCAAAAAAACTTATGAGTGGATTAAAGATCAGTTTTTTGGTATGGAATGATGGAAGCTATTGTTGATGTTTTGGAAGCCTGCCTTACTTGTAAAAAGCAGTCTGGCTTCAAGTCTAGATACCAATATCAGCCAACTACCCCTCAACAGCTGTTCCACACCATCAGCTTGGATGTAGTAGGTTCTCTTCCTCAGTCTACTAGTAAAAACAGATTTAACCTAGTAGCTATTTATCACTTCACTAAGTGGGTTGAAGCTGTGTCTCTTCCTGCCCAAATGGCCAAGGCCACTGCCTACTTCTTATATCAACACATCTTCACACGTCACAGCTGCCCCCAAGCACTACTCTGTGATAATGGTAAGAACTTTACCTCCAGAGTAGTCAAAATCCTGGCCACATCTATGGGAGCCCAACAAATTTTCTCAGCTTCATATAACCTCTCCACTAATAGGACCATGGAAAGAGCAAAAGAAACCTTGGTTTCCATTCTTCAAAAAATGGCCTCCTCTGATCCTCTCCACTGGGATCAATATCTACCAAGTGCTCTTATGGCTTACCAGATCAGTTATCATCAGATCTTGAAAATGTCCCCATTCTGAGTTTTGTATGGGTGGGAACCTGGAATACCTGCTCTTTTAGTTAAAGATATATTCTCCTCTAGAGTTGAGGAATCTGAGAAAATCATGTGCAGATTAGCTCAGCGCATCATCCAACTCCAATCTGAGGCTATGACTAGTTTAGCCAAAATTGTGACTAAAGAAGGGTAGGCTGCAAATGAGATATGAACCCCCCTGCCTACATTCCAAGTGTCTGATATAGTATTATACTACCATAACTGCATCACTCCTAGAAGCAGTAAGCTTGGATCAATATGTGTGGGTCCCTTTACCATCACTTTCAAAAGAGGAAATGAATACTCTACAAATCTTTAGCTACAGGTATTACCATTAATTGTGTACATGGCTGTTTCCTTCAACCTTATTTTCCCCCAACATTCTTGAGGGGGTGATATCAAATATTTGCCCTCACAGCTGAAAAACAAGAATGTCTTAGGTTGAATTCAGCTGGAGAGGAGAAATGTCAGCCACTTGCAATTTTCTGATATTATTAAGAGCTCATTTAGTAATAACAAAAGTGATAATATTGAGGATATCAGCCAAAAGACCCTGGCTGATTCTCAGTGGAACCTCATTAATTGGGGTAACACCAGTTCAAAACCTGCATGGGTAATAAATAAAAAATTGAACAGTTGGATTACTCTGACCACCCAACAGACCTTGGGGTAACCTTTGGAAGATACTCCTCTATCAACTACCAAGTCCTTCAATGCACCTATGTGGGGACCCCCCTTTTTATAGGCTTGGTGGGGGTCCCTCAAGGTGAAAGAAAGTTCTCAGATGGGGATTGGCTCAAGTTCATAAAATTGTTACCTCATGGGTATATTTTGGCCAATCAGAATTCCCCTTCCATTATTCCACTACCTTGAAGTGAGTACCCAAGTTTTAATACATTATTCCCCTATATTACCTAATTTGGACTAGGCTAAGCTATTTTGAACATATCCTCAAATTCCCTTTGACCTTCAAAATACTTTAAATACTGAATGGTCAGATGTTAAGGGGGTCATTTTTCACTTCTATCACACTTTATAAAAAAAACTTATAAAACTCCCATTTTTATTAGCACTTTATATTTAAATTTTATAACACTTTGTGGAATCCAGTAGGCGTTAAGCACCAGAAAGTAAGAATCAGCTGGATTTCATCAGTGCCAATACTTAATTTTTATAATAGTACTATACAGTGCTAGTAGGGAGGATACCCCAGTGGTAGAGTATAGACCCTCTACCACTGCCTCCCGAGTTCGATCCCGGTAATAGACTTTGGGTAGGGGACGATTTTGACTGTGTTGGTTTTGCGCGCCAATGCCCCGAACCGAGATAGCAAATAGCAAAGGCGGTCCATGGAGTTCCTGGCCTATCATACGCCGCGCATGGAGGTTTTCCGGGTTTTATCCTCCTTTCCCATTTCACTTCCCTAATCGGTGCGGTATCGTCCCCAGGTCGGCCCACCTCGAATAAAATTATAAAAATTATTAGAAACTATACAGTGCTAGTGACAATCTGTTATATAATCTAACATGGGTTTGTACTATAGTTATTTTAAATGTGATGTATGCTTTTAGCAAATAACCAATGTGTAATGTTCTAAAAAGAGTGCCATACATAAAGATTTATGAAGCCAAAAGCAGCTTTAGGCTGCATAAGGTAATATGGTTTGTCCAAAATTATCACTGTTAGAGATTTCATGTCTATTTAAAACTCAATATATGTTAACATTATTTTTCTTAATTTTAAAGGGTGTCATTCTAGTTAATTACCGAGGAACATCATTTGATGGAAGAAAATAAAATTATTAGATCTAATTGAAATATAATATATTTAATTTTTTAGGATATTAATATATGTAATCAAGAGGCTATTTTTAACATCTTATACCAAAAACAAATTATACTATGAGATTATAGGAGGGGAAGGTACCACAGGGTAGAGATGTATTCATTACCACTGCCCCCCGAGTTTGATCCTGGTAGATGAACTTTGGGTAGGGAACAATTTATTATACTGTGTTGGCGGTGTGCACCAATGCTCAAACTGAGATAGCAAATTGTAAGGCGGTACCTGGAGTTCCTGGCCTATTATACGTCGCGCACGGAGGTTTTCCGTGTTTTATTCTTTCCCATTTTCTTCATTCCCCTTAATCGGTGCGGTATCGTCCCCACTTCGGCTACCTCGAATAAAATTTAAAATCGTTGTACACGTTTCACCTGTAAACTTATCCACAACAATGTAGATAGACGGTTTGTTTAAACTACTGTTAAATTTATTTATTTCAAACTATAAAATCGCATTTGCTTGATTCTAGTAAGAACTCAAAATCATTAAGTCTTTATTTGATTGTATTATACCAACATTGAGGATGTCAAAAAGCCCAAATAGAAATAAGAATTTATTTATTATTTTTGTCTATATTTTTAGTCACAATGTGAGAAGTTTTGCAATATATCGTATAAAGCATCTTGAATTTAACTTATGACACTTTTCTTAAATGAGCCAAAACTTTAATTTAATATCAAACTTTTCCCAAATGCTTCCTACTTTATTTTCATCTTCCTGTACAGACTAATATTTAGTTGGCAATTCGCATTTTACCTAAGTCTTTTTTCAACATTCAGCATTTATTTGTCTGGGATTTAGTAAGCCTTCCTAGCTTTTTCTTTTAAATAAGATCGTTTTTTAATCCCTTTTAATGGTATATAACTTCCTTTTTTGCCTTTATTCTTTATATATAACACTGATGTTAAAACAAAAGTAGGATAAAATATAAAATTGAATCCTGACGATGTTGATAACATGGATTTTCCTCTCCCTGTTTCAGTAGACGATTTTTCTAATGTCAGACCTGTTAGCGCAACTTATACTGAAGATACAGATGCCTTTAAGAAGTAAGGAATAAAGTTAAAGCTTACTTTTTTTAAGTTAGATTTTTGCTTAATTTAGCTTTTAGCTGGTTATGTGTATATCCAATTTATTTTGATGCATCTTTTCCTGTAAACCAAGGAAGAAAAGTAAACAAGTCTCTAGCAATAAACAATCCTAATGTTATACACCTTTTGTATGCGGCGAACAGATTAAACTTAAAAACATGTTTTGAGGTAAAAACACATTTGTAAAAGTGTGATCGAATTATTTCTGTTAAGCGCTAAAATTTATTGGTATTAAAGCCTATGAAAAGACATCCTCGTACGTTTGACAACTTTGGCAGGATTCGAGTTAATCTACTTCTTGATAATGGATTTTTTGCTGATCAGGAAGTTTCATCCAGTAAGTTTTTGATTTTAAGCAATATGATCTTTTAGCTATGCACTTAGTTTTTATGATGTAATTTCAAGAATTCTTTATAACTAGATAAAATAGAAATTCTACTTTTTTGAGGAATTTTTTAGTATTACAAAGGTTACTCTTTTTCATTAAAGGAATCATTCCACAAATAGAAAACATTTTAAAAAATAAGTTCTATATTATAAAATACAAGCTATAGATATATTCAATTCTTATTTTGAATATTAGTCTTGGTGATCTACAGAGTATTATAGCATCTTAGTTTTATCTTTTAATAAATTTGCAAGCTATTTAAAGTTTAGTATCACTTTAGGTGTGTTTATTTTCAACTAAGCTCACAATTTTATAGAAAAACAGTTGATAAAAAAGATCGCGGAACTCTTACCTGAGGTTCAACGCTCAGTAGGTGAAATTGATTCTACTGACCCAGAAGCTGTTATTTCTGCAGGACAAAGATATTTGAGAACTAGCAAACGGTAATTATTACAGCTCAGATCTAAATTCTTTTATATAAATTTCAATTTCTACAAAAATTGGAGAATTTATGGTATATATTTCAAATTGGCTATCTTATAATATGAGATACTTAGTTTGCACGAATTAGTGGATTTCTATTTATTTCAGTAAAAAATCTGAGGTGCTCTTGTATTAGAGCTTTATGCCAATATACAGATGGCCTACTAATATTTTACTATGTAGCTGTATACATCAACTAATCGAATGGTTAGGATTTAGTGTAAAATTTCAAATCATATTAACAGTTATACTTATTGAGATTACTAATTGAGGATTTTTCTCGGATCATGGATTTAATTAAATGATAATGCCGCAAAATTACATTTAAGCTGCAGTTTAAGCTAAAATTAAATACGTTAGTTTACTCTTTATTTAAAGTCTTGCATCTGGCATAAATAATTGCAGGAATTAAATGTTAAATCATAATATAAAAGAAAGAAATGAGGAAAATATTAAATTATAGAATAGAATAGTCAAGCACAGTATCTGAAAAAAGCGACAGTTTAAATGCGTGATACACTTATTTAAAACTTGCAATTAATTCAAATAGTACAATGAATGCTAGTTTAAAGGTCTGAGAGCAAAAATTTGCAAACCAAAAAGTGCCTTAGTAGATATAGATCATATTCTCTATAATATTTACTAAAACAATACCTTATTTATCATAAATGATTTAAAGCTTTTAATCTAAACTCAATAGAAGTTTATAGGTTACAAAAAAACTGTAAAAAGACTGGATCTAAAATAACTTATTTTAAAAGTATTGCTTTTTGAATTTCTGCCTGTATATCAGCTTAGGTTCTATTTTTATATAAAAATGACTCAATAAGATTTACTAGCATCCAGATACCCGTACTTTGCTACGGTGTTTATAGCTTACCAGATGGTTTAAATCAATATCTTAGATTTTATATTATAGATAACCACCAACAACCACTCGACCAAACCTATTGCCTTATCTATTTAACCAAATTCCACCAACCAATCAGCCAAAATCAATTGCCATATCGAATCAACCAAAAACCGCCAAACGCTCAATTAAAACCAACTGAAACTATTAAATCAACCAGAATAATAGTGGTGTTACCTGGCGTTGCTCAGGTTTTTTTAGTACTAGATGGTACGTTGCTCAGGTTTAATAAACAAACAATCTGAAATGATTTAATTAGATTTTATAGCATTTTGATAACCCATTTAAACAGTATTATTTTTAGGTATAATTTAACAAATAATATTATTTATTTATATATAAATTTTAAGCTTTTTGCACTCCTTCTCCATATAAATTTTAACTATACCAAATCTCACACTCCTCCATGTGCGCAATATGCTTAAAAAAGAATACAAAGTTTTTCTTCACATATTAATATATAGATATTTACTAGCGCATGATTGCCTTGTTACCCAAAGTTTTGCATTATAATCCAAATTAGGCTTATCACTTATAGTTTTTACTTCATGAAGATGATGCTCACATTTCATGGATAGAAAATTAACTGATTTGCATCATCTTTTGTTTATTTAAGGTGTGTTGACCTGAGGGTGATAACACACTGATTAATGGGAAAATCAAAATCAATGATAAAAGGAGGAAAAAATTCCAATAAACCTCCATGCACAACATTCTGATAGGCCAAGAGTCCCATAGACCACCTTGCTATTTGCTATCTCAGTTTGGGGCATTGTTGCGCACCACCAACACAGTATAATAAATTGTTCCCAACCCAAAGTTCATCTACCAGGATCAAACTCGGGTGGCGATGGTCATTGAGTCCATTTTCTACCACTATGGCGCCCTCCCCCAAATTTACATCATTTTATTTTGAAAAGCCAAGTATATAGCTTTTGATGTTAACAAAAGTTAAAGTATCATTTAGTTGATTTGATTTTACAAAATAAGAATCCAAATAAATAATTAACTTTACATAAGTGAATTAGCTTGGTTTATAAAAGAATATTCTATTACTATATATTTTTAGTTAAATTTATATGTACTTTATTGACTATAGCTGCTCTTTTCGCTCAGGTTTGCATTAGAATAAAAGATTTTTATCAGAGATATATATAAAACTTATATAAAACAAGTGATCAATTTAGTATATGATTGTGGGATCCACCGATGGATGCCACAATTATTTTGTTAAAGTGAGAAATTTACTTTTTAAATAAAAGTAATAAATAATATTTTGTTAAAGTTTTTTAGGTTTTTTATTGTTCAAGTGGGGCAAGCTAAAAAAGGTCTTTTTTTGATATTAGTATTTCCTATTTAAACTAGTCAAAATCCTGGGCTTATGGGTATTCAGGGCTAAAGTATTATAAAGCTGAGTCATCCAAATTAGGAAATATAGGCTTTTGGCCTATCAGATTGAAGATAAATATTTTGAGGCAAAACTGACCCATGTGGTAATGATTTGATAAATTGTATCTAATCACCAGCAAGTAAAATCTTCTCACCTCGGAGGTGGTCAGAATCATGTGGTAATGATTGGTTAATTTGCACCCTATCATTGTCAAGTAAAATCTTTGCACCTTGGAGGTGGTCAGACTCATGTGGTAATGATTGGTTAATTTGTACCCTATCATTGTCGAGTAAAATCTTCTCACCTCAGAGGTGATCAGACCCGTATGGTAACAAACACCTCAAATTTGGCCGCAAAGTTGGAGCAATCCTATTATCAGTTCTTACCTTATTAAACTGATTTTTATTATAAACCATATTTTCCCAATAGTTAGGATTCCACTGAGAATCCGCCAAGGTCTTTTTGCTGTTGGTACTCATTTCATTGATAACCACAATATTATTTGAAGATTGGGCAGGTGATGGGCCAATCATGGTAGCAGATTCAGGGGCACTAATACCTCCAACATTTTTTTTATAAGTTGAGAAGGAGAATGTCTGACAATGGTATATCAAGTTTTATACTTATTATATATTATAGCTTTATTTAGTTTATTTTATAAAACTTACCTCATAAGGCCATGTCTGAGATAATTTACTTATGTTTATATGTTTTGTGGGCTAACCTCTCTGAAAAAAATTGTGTCAAGCACTCTTTCAGGCCCAGGAAGGGTACCAAACCTTCAATTAATCCTTTTAAAAAAGAGTGACCTTGCTCATATGATAGATAAGTTCTGGTCACCATATTCCCATATAATGACCACCCTTTCTGCACACTATCTATTAGGATTCTGGCTCAAACTGAAGATTTGAGTAAATCTGATGACAGGACACAAACCTGATTAAAGGTATAGTTAATATTACTAACAGGGATGATCACCAAATAGAATTAAGACCTCCTGATATTGGAGTCCAAACCAGATCTAAGTAATTAATTATTGTTTGAAAGATATAACTAGATGCTGCATAATCCCTGATTAGAAAAATTAGTATAGATCTTGGCTTGGAAGCAGTTGGAGATTTTCTCTTAGAGTTCTTACCAGTTTTCTTATATATTCTCAATTAAAGAAAAAAACAAAGGTTACATTCTTTTTGCCATACACTTTTGGATTCTGTTATCACAATCAGCAAAGAAACATGGATCTAACAATCAGAGAGTTTTCCCATTGATTGAGGACTTTTATTTAAGTAAACCTTTTAATATCCTTTGCCTGTGGCTTCAGTTGTTAGGAACCCAGCGTGCTAAGGAATGACCTGGCTTTTGGCGTGGGTACACCAAGATCCATAGGGGAAGCCAAGGTCCACTAAACACTGCTATATTCAAGGGACTATAGGTGAGTGTCAGGGGAGATGGTAGTGGGGCTCTAACCTGTGTAGTTGTTGCCTGTATATTATTTAGTTTATTTCAATTACTAATGACTATGTTTTTTCAAATATTATATCTAGATTAAGCTAAAGGTAAACTTTCAATAAAAGAAATAACCCAACACCCTACCATTAGAAGGGTGCTGGTTCTTATAATGGGATGGGGGAGCTGCTAAGCTGAACCTCAGTAGTATGGTTTGATTTCCAATTTTAAGCTCAAAATTTAAAGTTTCAAACAAAAAACTTCACCTTGATAGTATCAGTTCATTTCCAAGCTATTTTCAGGTCATTTTCCCTAATTTCTGAAGGTCTGAATTTACATTTTTATTTTTCAAACCAGATTTACAAGTTTGAAACCTGTTTTTGTCCTCTTTCCCTCAACTTTTTCCGCAGATTAATTTATAAGTTTTTTGTTATTCAGGTTGGCTTCTGGGTGAACTAACTATTGGGGGCAGGGAATGGGCCATGGTATGAGTTTCATAATTTTTTTGAAGTTTTCAAAACTTTGTTGGGTTTCCTTAAATAAAACCCTGCTGATTTTGAGACTTAAGTGAATTTAAGCTAGGGGGTAGATGTGGAAAAGGTTTGGGGCAAGCAGAGAGGGGCAGCGTCTATTAATCTCTCATCTAAAGTATGCTCTAGTTCAGAGACCTGGGTGATAAGGGCACTAGGATTTGAACTCTTTTTGTTTCTAAAGAGGTGAACACCCCTGTTCAGCTTGATGGCTGGCCTCTGAGGCCTTATATCAATTGTACTGAAATTATTTGTAGGATTATATTATATCACCCTTATCCTAGAAAAAATTGTTGCTTTCTGCTTGATGACCCTGAGTGCCCCAGAAAAGTTATAATTACTTTAACAATAAGGATTTAGTGAGGAGTGGTAGCATAGCGGGATGGTTTCAGATCTACTTTGGGTCAGGTTTCAATTGACATAAATTTGAAACCAGCACAAGCCAAAAAAAACTTGGAATGGTATATTTGTCCCAAGATTGACCCGCCTCATTTATTTTTAATAATAATTTAGTGTCAGACATCTCTTCAGATTGTGATTCTGCTCGCCTTAATGAGTGGGTAGTCAATATGCACATAGGAGAAATGACAATGACTCAACCTTTTATTATACAAATCTATGGTGGTGGACCTCCCCACCCCTTTAATGGAACAATATCAATTACAAAGCATATACTTTTCTGAAATCCTCCAACTCCTCCTCACTGAGGCCTATGTCCCAGGAGGATAAGCAAATAGAAGATGAGCTCTCGCAGTAATGGCCCTATGATGGGTTTAACCACTTGTTCCTCACTTGATGGAGATTAGGTCATGACAGGATGTTTGGAGTGCTATTTGCATCAATTTGTGAATTCCACCTGTACCATCTATTACAAGTAGTCATGTTCTATCATCAGGAACTGCTTTGGCTTTTACAGCTCTTGGAGACTAAGCATTCACAACTTCTCCAATTTTAACATTCTGCCTCTCTCTTTGTCAGTGAGAATTAAAGCTCCATATTGGAAATTTGGTAATTTTTCAACAAGATGCAGGCTGTTCTAACACGTCTTTATAAAGGAAGCATGAGATTCCTAACTCGCTCATCCTCCCAATACTGTGGTACCAGGCCCACGCGATAGCCTTCTCACCTACCTTTACAACCTCAATCCGCGCGCTTATCCAGGGCTGGCTGTGGCCTGGCTCTCACCCTCCTATACGGATGGAAACACTATTTAGCCCACGCTCAAGCGGAGGCATGGGACTAATAGATTTTGAGAGCCACGCCAATCACATCCTAGGTACCTGGATAAAGGAAATCCTTGCTCCAGACCTCCTGCAACAACATTGGTCCAGAGCAGCAAGGACTAACTTTGCACAGGCGCTCAAATGAACCAACCCACATAGTCCACCCAGATTACTTTCATACCTTGCCAAGCACCCTACTGCAACGGGTCCACATGGAACCTCCCCTCATTTCAAACATATCCTCTGAACTATCCGCCGTATGGGATGGACCATAGAGAACATGGGTACTATACAGGGAAGGGGACAACCCAGCCCCCAATTCAAATTAAGAAACCCAGAAAACCACCCCCAGAGGGATATGCTCGCAACAACCCCAAGCATAGCTAGGATAGAATAACTAGATATGTTGGACATTACCTATGATTTAACCACACAGAAGGCAATGTGGAAAATGACTCACCACCCACTCCTACAGCCAAGGATAAGAGCAAACTTTTGGCGCTGTCTGAGAAGGACCTATAGAATGGCAGACCATTCCAACTCCCTCCACAAAACATGTGCAGTATGTGGAGGGGAAGGATCCCTACATCACCGCCTAGAAACATGCCCCCCAACCAAAGCTATATGTCAGGAAGTCGCACGCCTGCTTAAGATCCAAAACGAACAAGAATTCTCAATATCAAAGAGCATCTTCGCGCTCCAGATTGAGTCACCAATCCCATCTACCCTCCATTCCCTAATAATTCCCATTGCAATGTGGACAATCCACACAATTGCATTAGATGCGTTCAAGGGCACGGTCCCAACCATTCATGGGGTTATTAACAGATTCCATGTTCACTTACTGGTGCACTTCCAAGCCTGGCTCTATGGATATATGAGACCAAGGCAAAAAGCGCTCATAGAATCATGGTTCCCACTCTGGTTCCTCCACACAGACCCTTTCCTTCACACCTGTTCCATAGCAGGGGAAACCCCCTTGGAATAGTTCACCAACCTCCCATACCTGGCAGTCCCGCTGGCAACAGGGGTAACTTGAGTACCCTGGGAAGCCTAATTTTACGTTTGTCAGTTATTTCCTTAGTTTTATGTATATTTGGTAATGTCTGTCCCCTGGTCAGCTTACCTCAGTTAAATAAAAAGGAAGCATGAGATTCATTCATCTGAAGCTCTCAAATTATTTCAGGAATTAGAAATTGTCATACATAACTAGGTTGGAGAATGCACCACAGGAGTAAAAACCTAGATTAATAACTTGATGCTCTCTGCGGGTGAATGCCTTCACTTTCTCAAAAAGTTAATTTATGATAATTGAGATACTAGGACAATATTCATTCCTCTGGACCACCTGGTATGTCAGGTGATGCTGGTACTTCTGGAATTCCTGGTGAACTTGAAGTACATGGTTGTGATGGACTGCCTGTCCAAAGTGGGTCCCCCAGATCCCCTGGCCCACTGGGCCCTCCTGGGACTAGATCTGATCCAAAAACCGTGACAATTGACTCCAATCAATAATCCAACAAATTCTAAAACTCAATATCCAACTAAGACGCGTAGCTCAAGGAGTGCAACTTACTCAGGATGAAGTGCCTCTCCACTCTAAATTTCTTTAGGCACTAATCATGGACAACTTGAAACCTTTGCTGCCCTACCCTCCATAGTATGAGGATTGGAAAAGCAAATGCTCACCACAGAGCAACATCAACTTGAACTTTGAGGCACAACTGCCTGTTCAAAGAATGAAATTAAACAGCTGACACAGTTCTTTTGTTACTAAAACAGCCCTTTGGGCCACATATGAGCGAATAGATATAGATATTGAATATGTAAATGATCTGAGGAGTCAAGTAGATGCTCTCCATACTCATGATTATTCCCATGATACCAATTCCTCTTTAGCTCAAGGAGCGCCCTCAGTGTCAGTTAATGCAGTTTGGTCTCCAACCTCTCCAAAAACATGTTTAAACCTTCTTCAAAAAAGAAGTATGTCCCTGAGGAAAGAGCATTTCCTCCTTCTTGTATTGTTACAAAAGTGCAATGGGGAAGCTAACAATTATTAACAGCTCAAACACTTGACCAATTACCTTAGTGGCGTATAACAGGATACAATGGTATCCCATTTAATGACCTGTTGAACCTGTAATAATGCCAAGTATGATCTTCTTTGAGAGTTTAGGAGTGACTTAAAACTATACAACCAGAAACAGACATTTATGGAAACCAGCCTCAACTGGGGATAATCCATTAAAGAGTTTAATGTTTTATCTTTAGCCCAGACTCTTGTCACAAGGAATCGTCTTATGCTGGATGATGCTATCAACGTAACTTTATCAGCATAAAATATGTCCACATCCAACTCCACTTTAAAGTGGTAAAAACTGATCATACATCCCTACTGCATATCAAAGAAGCAATTTTAGAGATTTCTGCCAATCTTTTTAAATCTACCAGTTACCCTATCCTAACAATAATCATCAGCCTCATGTTAGTGATAATGCCCCCAAATCGCCTACACCCAAGTTATTTTGCAACTATTGAAAGAAAACCAACCACATCATAAACTTCTTCTGCAAACTTAGTTGAAAGAAGGCAGAAAAAGATAAGTCAGCATAGGGCAAGAGTCTCCCTCTCCTGATGAAACTCAAGTGATTCAACCCTCTATCTCTATGCCTAGTACCTTGGGTTGCTTTGTATTTTCTGCTCCTGGTGAAGTCAAAGTACCTCTTACTGTTCAAGGCAATAAAAACCTCTAATATTCTTATTTTTACATTGGACAAATACTCAATCTAATTCTTAAAGATAACTCCTTTAGTGATAGACAAGCATTAACCAACAAAATTTCAAAAATTGAGAACCCCTGATCCTGGTTGAAGCAGAATCCTCCACTTGCCTTGCTACAATTACCTACTAACTGTTTATTAGCTTTAATTCCCAATTCAGATCTTTGGTGGTATGAGTGAAAGTAATCGTTTACAAAGGTAAATTCTTGGCTATAATTGATACTGTATCCCCAGTCAATGTTATATCCTCCCAACATATAAAAAATCAAAATGGCTCCTAAATTGATCCACAAAATTAATATGGGATGGCGGGAAATCAGTCTACTAAGGCAAATGGAGCATACTCTGCCTTACCTCTCTGATTTGGAAAGCTCATGATTACTGCCCCCACTATCAGAATAGAAAACTAAGACTTTAATCTCTTATTGGAGTACAACTGATGCGCTAGTTCAAGTGTTTAATTATTCTAAAAGAAAATACCTCTCACTTTTGGGACTTTGGATAATGCTAGTATTTTCTCTCAATCAAAAATAAGGGGACTCTAAAAGTGTACTTGCCTTGCCAGTATTACTCCTCTATCTATAAAATAGAGTATCAAAACTTGGGATGTGTAACTAAGCCAACTCCTGGGGCTGTGGATGCCGAGGATTAATTAACTTTGTATGCCCCCATTCCTTTAATATACCACATGGTTCTCAAGCTTTGTGGATTCCAGAATTAGTATTCACATTCCCTCTGACCAAGGTTTGGAGTTATATAGACACCCCAATCCTTATATAAAAGAGGTGCTAACTTGTCCAGGAATTTTAGACCCTGACTATGAGAAATCCAACTCCATTCTATTAGAAAACCAACAAATCAGGAACAGCAAGTTCCTCAAAACGCTCTTATTGCTTAAGCAAAATTCTGTCTTACTGAAAATATTGCAGATGTAAGTAGTTTTGGTTCTCTATAAGGCTTAGGGTTTGATCCACTAAACACATAATTCTGGGTAAAACAAGATTAAAGATAGCCTCGCTCCCACTGAACACCAGAATGTAGAAGCCCTCCTTGAAAAATATAACAATATTTTCTCGTTGGGACCAGCTGATTATGAGAAAATGTCAGGAGTAATTCACCAAGTCGAAATTGAAGATAACTCAACATTTAAATCTCAAGCCCACCAAAAAGTTAAGGTCAAGAGATGCTCAAGTAGCTCTGGAATTAAAACAACTACTTGAAGCTGGGATACTTGTACCACAAAAAAGCCCTTGTGTCTCCCAATTTGTTAAGTTATAAAAATGATTTCAGGTATTGAGCTGGTCTGTACCATCAATGACTAAATTCCTTACTCAAAAGGATAGTTTTCCCTTACCTCATGTAGATATTTCTTATGTATAATGTCAGTATCACAATATTTTTTGACAACGGACCTCACCAGTGGTCATTTGAAGATTGACTTATCCCTCAAAATTTGTACAAAATGTGACCTCATCTCTAGTGAAGGGTTAATTAAGTCTACCTGGATGCTGCAGGGCTATGCAACGCCCTTGCCACCACAAATAGCAATGGACGGTATTTTAGGGGATATAAAAAGTTCTTTTGTGTTAGTCTATTTTGATGATATAACCATTTTCTCACAAATTTTTATTGCTCACTTAACTCCTAAGGGAGGTTTTACCACAATTACACCAAGTTTCTTTAAAGTTAAAACCTTCCAAATGTTCCTTTTTCCAAAGTTAAATGTATTTTTGGGCCATTAGGTAAGTAAGGCAGTAATATCCCTGTTAAATGACAAAGTTATGGCCATTTTTAAGATGTCCTCATTCAAGTCCCTTCATTATGTACAAGTTCTTTTAGGAAAGGTGAGTTTTTTCACTAATTTGTTCTAAAATTTTCAGAAACCCCAAGTCCTTAGTTTATTTTTCTGAGGAAAGGAATCTTTTTTTAGTGGAAAGAAGAGCAGCAAAAGTCCTTTGACCTATTAAATGTAGCTCTCTCCCATTCCATGTACTCATAAATCCTAATTTTTATAGCCATTTTACTTTTACTGCTGTTAGCAATATAGCTATAAGAGATATATTATCCCGGCACAACAAAAATTTGGTGGACTATCCCATTGCTTATTATAGAAAAACCCTATCAAAATCCAAATGCAACTATAGTATTATAGTACAAAAGTGTTTTAGAAGTACTATTGGATATAAAGCATTTCTTATCTTATTTATCTGGGAACCAGTTCACAGTAATTAATAACCATGCTTTGTTGTGATGGCTCCAACATGAAGAATCCTGATGGGAGATTGGCCTGATGGGCTTTAAAACTCTAAAAATAAGAAATATCCATTATCCATTGCATAGGGCCAAAACACCAGAACGTGGATTGTTTATCCAGGGTACTCATAACAATTTTACCCAATCCTGAAGAAGATTGACTCTAAGGTCTTTTAACCAAACCTCATTTATAATAAGATGAGTCACCTGCTATCAAATAAGGGTTAGAGAAAAGGTCAGCATATATTCAAACAAGGAAAACCCTTACAACCTCATGTCACAAAAACGGGTACCATAGATTTGACCTTAAGCTCACACAGATGTTATACTAGATAACATCTGCAAATCATCCATGGAGGGATTCAGAAAAAAACCAATGACTCAAGACCCAATGTTACTAGGAAGGGATGCTTTTCTGTATTCAAAATACATTAGAGTCCTGTCTGGTATTTAAAAGTCAGACTGGACCTAATCCAAGACCACAACATACTGTGGTTCTATCCTGTGAACCCATTAGTATTATCATTATTGATGTTGTGGTCCCAATCCTCAAGCATCCTATGGCCATTGATTCCTCATTCTGACTGTTAATCATTTAAAAATGTATTTAAGCCATATCCCTACCTTTAACTTCAGAAAAAACTACCACCACATTCTTCTTATAATTGAGTATCACCCACCATGAGTGCCCAAATATAATGCTCTCCAATAATGGTCAAAAATCTTGATCATTGCTGGTGGTTGAGTTAACCGAATTAAGGGATCCAATCAAGCGTTTTCCACTCCTTACCATCCTAAATTAATGGAATTGCAAAGTAAGTAAACGCTAAACTAACCTCAATTCTCCAGAAAATGGCCTCTAAAAACCTTCTACATCGACTGCAATATTTACCTAGTGCAATTCTTGCTTATTGAATAATTTATCATCAGTTTATTAAAATGTCCCCTTCCAAGCCTTGTATAGAAGAAATCCCCAAATGTTCTCTAAAGTACAAGCCATGTTAGACCAAGTCTCCCCAAATACCCTGAAGTTACTATGAGAAGTAAAGGGTGGTTAGCCTGGAATAGTAAATTCTGCTTTCACTCTAGTGCAGGTTTTATTCAACAAATGTTTTAAACATGTACTGGCTTTAAAAAATCTCAGTGTGGTATATTTGTCCCAAGGTTGACCCACCTCAATTAATTTTTTTACTATGAGAAGTATCTCTCATGAGATTATCTGACTTCAGGCCCTGGCTTCCAAAACTTTGTCTGCTACCACCACCAGAGAGACTAATTGGTTTATCAATAATCATGCGACTATGTAACCTTTCACCTAAGTAATTTAGTCCTTTTTTATCATCACCAACCTGGTGGATGTGATAATAAATCAGCTACAAGTTTGTCAGGGCCCTACAAAGATACATATAAACGAGAAAATGAACACTCTATTGTGGAGGTCACTAAGAGGACTGTGTAAATTGAGTACACAGTTGATTTTTGTAACCACTCATCCCCCTACGCCAATTCCTAGAAGGGGCGTTGTCAGGATTCTGGCTTGAACTGAAGATTCAATTAAATCTGATGATAGGATCTAAACTCAATTTAAAGGTTTGTTAGTATTACTAATGGGGATGATCCCCAAATAATTATAAAACCTCCTGATGTCAGGGTCTAAACCCAATCTAAGAAATCGAATATATTGTTTGAAAGATGTAACCAGATGCTGCAGAATCCCCTGATTAAAATTAGTATAGATCTGTGCTTGGAAGAACTTGGATATTTTCCCCAAAAGTTCTTACCTAATTTTCTATATATAATTTTGTTTGAGAAAAAATAAAGGATACGTTATTTTTGCCATACATTTTATGGTTGCTGCTATTACAATTGCAAAGAAAAAAGGATACGCCAAATTAAGGAGTTTTTTCACTTGATTTAAGAACTTTATAAAATAAACTTATGAAGATCCTTCATTTGGGGCTTTTTTTAGTACTAGATGGTCCCAATTCATTTGGGGCTTTGATTGCACTGAACTAAATTGGACGGTTGAATTATATACCTATTGTCCCGACACCCTCTCCTCTTCTTTCCTTTTGGAGAAAATATAGGGGGTGTTGAGAAATTTGTATGACTGGAAAATAAGCCATATATTTGGTGGATCATATTTTACTAAGCCAATTGAATCAATTAAAGTGATGACAGGTCAGCGAATAGAGGGAATTCTGCTGAAGCCTCAATGATGAGACAAAACCCTGAAGTGTGGTGCATAGAGAGTTACTAAGCTGACGGGTTGAAATTAGCTAAGAATATTGAAGCTTAAAGAGGTGAACAAGAGAATGGAAGTAAGAAGTCTTTTAAAGTGAAGAAAAGAAGGAAGTTGTTAGTGGAATTAGTCTGTTATTTTATATATAAATAAACTGGTATCTGTTGGTGCAATAGATCCTTATTTATTGCGTCATTGTCTATTATCAAGGAATAACAATTGTCCTATTGTCCATCCGTTGCTCAGTGGTGCAAAACCTGTGAAACCAGCCTGCGGGATTAATCAATACTTCCAAAAGTTAACAATGGTGCTTTCTATGGGGGGTTCTACTGGTTGTTGCCAGATTAGCTGACAGGTTGGTGAGGAGGTAGCAGGGATGAGATGCAAGTTTGGCCAGGGAGGGGAAGAGCACGCCGGTGTGACATCAAGCTTGAGGTTAGGTTCTGGCGTTTGTTGGTGGCGGGAAGGGGCAAGCCCTAGACTCCCACCCCACACGCCAAGGATGAAAGTAGGAGGAATACCATCTGGTTAAGTGGTGTAAATGTTGGAAAATTAACCAGATAGATTCCTTGAATTATTAATCATTATTTGGAATGAAATGGCCAATCCTGGAAGAATGGCTCATAAACTGACTTTTGTGGGGTTTTGTGTGATTACTATGTAGTTGCTCCCCAATGTGGGTTGAGCTGAAAAAAGATCATGGTGAGATAGGATGTTTAGTTTGGTTGGGGCCAATCACTGACCCCAAATTAGTACAAGATTACTTGCAACTAGTAGCTGAGGATGATCCATTTGTATTAATTATTCTATGTCAGTGGAAACTGACAATCCTGAGTTTGAGGCGGCTGATGATGTTTCCGGCACCTCATATATAATAGCTGAATAATACTGAGAAAGGCGATTCCCCAAATGATTGATAAAGAAAATCAAAACGTTTTGTTGGCGAGAAGCTGAGTTATTTTGAGTTACCCAAGTGACCAAAGATGTTTCCAGTGCACAATTACTAATTCAAACTCAAATTCAATATTATCTATATAATCAATTATATGGCTCACCAGAGACTGAAGGCTGAGGATGATCCAAAGCTAATATTTGGACATTGGGAAGGACAGGGCGAGAGGATTGACACCAAAGGAGAAGCGCAGCAGATGAGAGAGTGTGTTTGTTTGGAAGATCCAGTGATGAGCCAATAGGTTGGCAATGGGTGCAGTAGCCCTTTTTTACATGTAACTCCTGGTGCTTCCCTTTCAATAAACATCTCCCTTTGCCCGATCTCCCTTCTTATAAAGTTTATATTTATACTTGTGGGTTGGGGTTTAGGCTGGGGATCCCAAATGGCGCGGGTGACACACCAAGAGGTCAGCTGATGCTGCTGGCCCTGTCACTAAGGCGAAATGGTAAGGGTCAGCCAGTCTTCATACTGGTTGGCCTGTCAACCATCAGAGCACATTGTCACTGGAAAAACGATTTTCTGACAGTGGTTCTCAATACAAGGGGCCCATTGATCAACACGCTAAGATATCCTATATTTGTCTAGCAATGGCACAACAGGCTCATTTTGAGGGGATACTACCCCAGTTTATTGAGTTATACTTATATGAAGAACTAAAGCTTGTCCTGTATACACATACTTCATGCGCAAGGAATTCTTTTTCAAGAGAATAAGGGTATAAAATATTAGCTTTATAAGTCCTATAACCAACTACTTCTTGTTGGTTGCCAATCCAGCCAATATGCCAATTGCTTGTGTCAAAAAAATTAATATGACTTGATGATAAGCCATATGTCCAGAGGATCATAGTATATGAGTTGAGGTGAGCCTTGAGTTTGAGCGGAAGATTATATTGATGTGAAGCGAATTGATCATAGTACCATAGTATGGTGAATCAAAGGAACTCTGCCAAAACTTGAGGTAGAAATAAAACTCCTAAAATGTAACAAATAGGAGATTAATAAGAGGAAGGTTTAATATTGACTAAGAACACCAAGGATACAAATTTAGCGGGAGAATGAGAAGGGAGATTTTTGGTTGTTTAGCAGAGATAGTCTGCGTTTTATATAAATATAATAAAAGTGTTGACTGGAGCAATAGCTCCTATTTTATATCAGATTTATTAAAGATCAGCAATCTTCACATTGTCCATCTGTTGCTCAGTAGTCATTCACCTGTGCAACAGCCATAGTGGATCCAAGAAAAACCACTAAAAGTTAACATTGGTGCTCACTAAAGGGGGCCACTGGTCAACTGTAGTACAACAGCACTAGGGCATCATGGCGATCTCTCATTCTTTATGCCGAAATTTAATCAGATTTCACGACTGATACTCTGAGGAAACAATGAAGTCATCTAACGAGGAACTAGCACTATTCACAGTGACTGAACCAGGGGAGAGGATACTAGTATAAAACTGCAGTTGGGTGATTTTCCCACTTTGGAGTCAGAACAACAGGGCGGTTTCACTAATGTAACCCCTCAGAAACTATGGAGTATTATGAAATGGCTCTTGCGGGGTTACCGCCTCTATGAAGATGATGTGGGTGAAAATGCTCCGAGTCTCTTTTAATTTCAATGAGAACAAGAATCCCATTATAAATTGTATATGTCTTATTTTGATGCTATCACAACGGGTTGTCTTACCGGCTCAGCACACATGGAACTAAGGAATACTTGGTTGCATACGTTCAGCCTTCAATTTGTTAACTACCACATGTATTGTCCTGACTTAACATTGTGATCAATGATGTCATGCGTTTTGTCCAGGCCCAACAGAATGACACTTACCTATTACTTGAACACCTCAACCTGTCTTTCTTGGAGATCCAGGGGGCGCTAGTGCACATGGACAGTTGTGTCATGGACGTCCGCCATTACTTGGATAATTAATTCTACATTTGAATCATTAGTTACCCTAAATAATAGGAAAATGGTTAGACCAGCGCAGGCTTTCAGCTAAATAGATTTTGGATGTCATGACATTGGGTAGTAACACCAAGCGTTTTATGGTGGAAATGGCGGAATGGGCCAAAGGGTTTGCACAGTGGTGGCTCAGACTAGGGATCAGGTTACCCTAGCAGAGCAGCGGATGACTGATCATGATGAATCTGTGGCAGTCAAATTTAATTAACTTCATGCTGAGTGGAGTAACCAGTGGACGGCTAACCATATGACCAGTTCTTTTTATGCATCCTCATAACACAGCCAGTTTCTGGGTCAGATTGATCAGTTGGAGAGTGCCAGTCAGGCGGCTCAAAGCTGAGCCCTTACTTTTCTGTTCACTGAGTAATGGAGTATGTTGATATGCGAGTGTGCTTGATAACCTTTGATGGGACAATGAGGAGCTGGTGTGGGAACAAGTTGCTCTAGTTAATCAAGTATATGAGGCAAACTAATAAGCACATAACACCAGATGGCAGAACGTGAGAATGCAGGGCACATTGGAGTATGTCCTCTCATGGCTTCATGAAATAGAGCGTAAACTGGACACAGAGAAGGAATTCTGTCATGAATTGCAGAATGAATTTGAAGAGTTTTAAAGGGGTGCAAAAGGCCAGTGTTAATACTATTTTTGTCAAAACTTAGCGAAGATTTGATGTTGGACAATTGCCATCTCAACTTTGGCATAAGAATGTTTTGGGCAAAAATCATCCAAATTATTTAAATACTGTTAAACAATTACAAGTCTGATATGATGATAAGAGCAGTTTGGATGAAAATAACAACAATATCAGCTAAAAGACCCTGGCCAATTCTTGGTAGAACCCCTCAAATTGGGGTAACACTTTTGCTAATACCTCTCAGGCATATAGCACGAGTTTGGGCATTCAGATTGCACCCACCATGTGGTGAAATCAGGGGAGTACATCCGAGGTTCCTCCCCATTCAATTTAAAAACTTAGTCAAACCATTTACACTGATACCATACCCTTTTATAGCCTTGGAGGGGGTCCCAATAGGGGTAAAAATTTTCCCTCACTGTATTTGGATCAGATATCAAAACCTTTTCCAACGGACTGATCCTACCTGCAACCAACGTTTTATTGGTCATTACACAGTTTTGAGGTGAGTTTCCTAAGCTCCAGTAGGCCAAATCCCATATTCCCTAATTTGGGCATTACTAGGCTATTCCTAACTTATAATTGATTTCCCTTTAAACCTCTATAAAGTTTAAATACCAAGTGGTAAGATATTGAGAGGGTTCACTTTTTAACTCCCTTGCCCCCACTAATAAAACATATATCAAAAATGTCCAGCTTTTTAGAGTTTTTGGTGCTTAATTATTTTTTATAAAAGCATTTTTTTGTAAAGTCTAGCAGAGATTGGCACCAGCAAGCAAGACTTTAGCTGTATTACCACAATGGACAAACATTTTGCTTAACAGACTGGTAAGGGAGGGAAGGGTGCAGTCAGTGGTGAGTCTGGAGAAGAAAGCTATGGATCAGCCAGTGAGTACCCCCAGGGGTCGCAGAATTTCCTCCCCACTATCAAACCTCTTCTTGGTCCACTTTGGCAAAAGTTTCATCTGACTGTGTGTCCCTATTCATGCCTACAAGGGGATGTCCTCCTTGACCATTCTGAACCTATTCCATATCTTCCTCGCACCTGAAGCATGGAGCCTGAGGGAGTTTGTATGGATCAAGGAGTTGCCAACTTTCAGTCATGATGTGAACATGCACAGATATTTTAACTGGCTCAAATTCGCCATGGAAGGAGCATTGGATTAGCGGAAAGCAAAACTGCTGCTATCTGCTCTGGATGTTGAAAACTTTGACCATATCACTTGTTACCTACAAAGTAGTTCTGTAATGTATCAAGAGGTGAAGGAGACTGTGCTCCATCTGTTTAGAGGCGCGGCAAAGATGGCGCAGCACAAGGCTGAATTTATGACAATAAAGTTTCACAGGAAAGAGTCCCTGGTGGAGTTTGCAGAGCGGTTTATTGCTGAAGCTCATGTGTTAGTGGGAGCAAATATATTAACTAATGAGGACGTGAGAATAGCGTTGACTAAAGCAGTTAAGCCAAATCACAAACTGCTAATGCGCTGACCCACATCCTTCATGAAGATATGGAGTTTTTACAGATTATTAACACTTTACACCATCTCTCTGTCACATTAAGTGCTCCCAACGTGGAGCGGAAGTCTCTTGTGTTTGCTGATGCATCCTCTTCAGGAAACAAACCACAACGACCCATTTATAATCTGTTAGCAATACTCAGTCACTCAATATGTCAGAAGATCCGTTCCACCCTCCTCATGCCCAGCCTGCCCGTCCCCAGCATAATTTAATTCTTTGTTTAACTTATGACCCAGACCTTCAGGCGAGAACCATAGATAGGAGCCGCTTATGAAAGCCTTTTTCACATGTGGCTAAAAAGACCATTATGTAGCTAACTGATCAGGCAACCAGCATGTTCATGCAGTGCCATCTGTTTTGATCAAGCAGGGAAAAAGCTCAAGCTGAGTAGAGATGAGACTCTCTAACTCCGCCGATCCAAAATTATTTGCTATTGACAATTCTCATGAGTATGTTTGTATTGGTCCTGGTACCCAATCTGACAACTTATTATATCAACAGCTTCTGCACAATACCCCAGCCTCAGTTCAAGAGAGCGACCATCACACTTCAGGCTCTGAGTTCCACCAAGATGTGCAAAAACTTTATGCTTTGAAAATCCTTGACAAAACGGCAAAATTGATGTTGGACCCTCAAGGGACGTTGCCTACCTAGTGGGGGTTAACGTATCCATTCAATAGAAAAGATCGTCCAGGAGTATCCTCATGTCAGTGCAGGTATAGTCACTTTTCTTAGTAACAAAAAGCCCTTAGACGTTCACATAATAAGCATCAATGGTTCTTCTTAATTGGAGTGTACCTTTTGGGATTTTTTGCTCAGAACACAAAAAATGAGCTATTATAGATACTGATGCCCAGTTAATATAATCTCCACTAAGCTCATGGCCAAGCTTCCGCTGAAGCCTGATGTGGAACACAGAGTAGTGTATGGGACCGCAGGGGCACAGAGCACTGTGTCAGAAGGAGCTTACAGCGCGTTAAATCTGAGATTTGGCTCAGTTAGGGATTCCGCTCCAGTGGTGGTCCTGTCTAATAATCAATATGAATTGTTGATCAGTGCTGCATTCATGTGGCTATTAGGTTTGTGGTCATTATGGTGGAGGAAACCATTAGTATCTTATGACAACAGATCCCCATTTACTTTACCTCTAGTGGAGTCCCAAATACCCAACCTGCTCAGTAAGATCAATTTGGTGTATAACGATGAGGTATTTATTATCCAATATTTGCAGATGAAGTGGAGGACCAGAGCCCTCCCCAACCAGATCTACAAGTGTAAAATTGTTTCGCTATGGGCTGCAAGCACTGTAAGCATACCATCTGGGCATCAGGTCATATTAGGAACGGAGCTTGAAATTGACATCCCAGAAGGTTTAAAAAGAGAGATTATAGGGCCCTACCAGCAATAACAGCTTGAACCCTATGTGGCTATAAGGTTACTGTTGCCAGGGCATAGAAGTGAGAGTATTAATAATGAACCTACTGAAGGAGTCCATGATGGTCCAAAGACACCAAGTGGTGGATTGTTTACAACTGACCCCTATTGAAAAGGTTTATCACATTCACGATTTTGGTTCTTGAAGGCTTTGGTTTACCCAAAAATCCACAGTTGGAGTATTGACAGTAATTCCACAGGAAGCGCTGACTGGACTGTCAGAGGAACAGAATAATAGGGTAATGACCCTGTTCAAAATTACTGAGGAATATTTGCAACCACCAATATGACTTGAGTCGTGCGTGTGGTGGTACATTTGGCAAACATGGCCGATCACCCCACAATTTGTTCACAGTCTATTCAGCGCTCAAAAGGGGTGGAAGAGGTTGTCTCCAATGAGGTAGACCAAATGATCAAACAAGGGATGTTAGAGTGATACAAGAGCCCATGGGCATCTCCAGTGCTTATTATTAAGAAAAAGATGGCACCAACCAGGTGGTTATTGACTACTGAAAGCTGAGTAGCATATGTATAAAGATTCCTACCCTCTCCCGCGGATTATTGACACTTTAAATTGACTAACGGGCTAATTATTATTCTTCCTTAGACTTAATATTGGGTACTTGCAGATAGAGTTGCCAGCGGCGGAACAGGAAAAATGTGCTATAATCACATCTAAGGGGTTGTTACAACTCACACGTATGCCCTAAGGGTTATGTAACGCCCCAGCTACATTTCAGAAAATGATGGACACAATTTTAGGTGACTTGAAGCTGTCCTGAATTCTAGTCTACTTCAACAATAGCAATGTGTTCCCACGGACATTCCCAGAGCATCTTGACTACTTTAAACAAGTGTTCCGCTGACTCTCTGAAGCTAAAATAAAATAAAGCCTTGGAAGTGTCACCTTTTTAAGGAGCAATTAGATTACCTCAGCTTTGTAGTAGACTCAAAGGGCCTTAAACCCTCATCTGGAAAAGGTGGAGGCCATATGTAAGATGACTCAGCTAGGTAATAATTATGATATCCAAATGCTTTGGGAATGGTTGGGTACTATTGGCAGTTCATTTTTAACTTCAGCTGTGTTGGGGCACTGGTCTTTGTGCTATTAAAAAAAGAACGCCACCTTTGATTTGAATAAGCAAAGTCAAAACGATTTTGATGCCTTTTAAACCACGTTGGTGAGAGAGCCATTTTGAAATATCCCAACTTTAAAAACAATTTATAGTGCAAACGTATGAATCACTTTCCACCATAGGAACAGTATTATCTCAGAAGGTTGATGCTGGCGTAAAGCACCCTGTCACATTTTGTAGCTGAAGCTTAAACTGTTATGAACGGAAATACACCGTTACTGAGTGGGAGTGCTTAGCAGTGATATATATATATATGATTCTGGGTATACCTACACAGAGTGAAATTCCAAGTGGTAACGGATCATGCATCCTTACGTTGGCTGCAAAATCTTCATGAACCCAAAGGATGAATCACGTGATGGGCATTGAAGTTCCCAGAATATGATTTTGAGATCATAAACTGGTTGGGGGCGAAAATCAAAATAAAGACTGTCGTTCATGGCTACCAACGGTCACTATTACAGTGGATTTGGCTGATATTATGTATGGGAAGATGTAGTAAGAAATATCACAATGAGTTGCCACAAGTGATAAAAGTGTTAGATGGGCTTATGCAGGATACCTTCTTATATGATGGGGAACTATATAAGCGGACTGGAGAATTGACACTAAGTTTCCCAAAACCCTCTGCCAGGCCAGCGATTATCTTGGATGCACATAGGGAAGTAAGGCATGGAGGGTTGTGGAAAACGTTGAAGTTCTTGCGACCCCATTACTATGGGAGAGCAAGCAAGATGATGTGCTAGAGATGGTTAGTTGTTGTCATTAGTGCTAAGTGGAGAAACCTTTCCATAAGAAGACCACATACCAGCTGGTTAAGCCCCGTTTTGCATAGCATACCGCTTTCTTGACGTGGTGGGGCTTTTGCCAACTGGTATAAAATGATATAAGTGAAAAATAGTAGCGATTGATTATTTGATGAGATGGATGGAAGCCAGGTTGATCAATGATTTGGGTGATGTCACCACCGCCAAGTTTATCATGGAGTGTGTCATATAGCGACATGGCTGTCTGCAGTTCATTCTCATGGACAACAGAACCAATTTCATGTCACATATCCTGCCCAAGTTGAACAAAATGATGGAAATCTGCGGGTTTTTGACTACACCCTACCATCCAGAATCCAATGGAATGGTGGAATGGGTCAACGGAACTTTGGTAAACATTCTCCGCAAGCTTGTTAAATAACAAAACTCTGAATGGAGTACCATCCTACTCACAGCTTTCTTTGCATATAATATCAGCTACTACTCATCCACTGTCAAAAGTCCTTTCCAACTGCTTTATGGTAGACATCTGACTTTACCAGCTCTGCTTTACTCGTGTGTGGAGGCTACTGGCATTGTAGAACTGCAGCATTAATAGAAAAATCTAATGGAAAAAATTATCTGAGGTGGGTTGACCTTGGGACAAATATACCACACTGAGAATTTTTCTAGCCAGTACAGGTTTTGAACTCAAAAACCTGCACCTATGGTGGAAGCAGTTTTACCTGCTCAGCTAATCACCCAACAAATCTAGTGGTGATTCTTATCAAACTACATGATGGAAGCGTAATCTAACAGCTTAGCTAAGGAAATTTGCAATCAGGCAGCTAACCAAAGTAGACACAGAGGACTCCCACAGTTTGCCATAGGAGAACATGTCTTATTTTATGACCAACATGGATTTGGACGGAAGAACGAGCTTGCTAACATATGGACTGGGTTGTTTGAAATAATTGAGAATACTGGTATTAAAGATTACACCATTAAGGAACCCATGGGTGGTCATACTGTCAACCAAGTCCACGCAAAGTTCCTCCAAACATACAAGCAATATGAGCTTATCATCCAGTCAAGGGGGTGATGTCAAGAAACTAATATGACTGGATGATAAGCCATATATCTGGCAGATTTTAGTATATTAGTTGAGGTGAGCCTTGAGATTGAGCGGAGGATTATACTGATGTGAATCAAATTGATTGTAGAACCAATAGTTCAGCAAATTAAAGGATTTCCACTAAAACCTTAAGATAGAACAAAAACTTTTAAAATGTAATGAATAGGAGATTACTAAGCAGAAGGGTTGATATTGACTAAGGATACTGAGGATAAGAATTGAGTGGAATGACAAGTGAGAGGTTTTTGGTTGTTTAGCAAAGATAGTCTGCGTTTTATATATAATAAAAGTGTTGACTGTAGCAATTGCTACTATTGTATATTGATTTTATTAAGGATTGGCAACATTCACATCATCCGTCCATTGCTCAATAGTCAATCACCTGTGCAACAAGCATAGCGGATCCAAGCAATACCGCCAAAAGTTTTAGCTTGGACAGCATTACAGAGCGGCTACACTGTGAAGAGCGTAAACTTAATAAGTGTAACTAGAGAGCGAGAGGGCTGCATTGACAAGCTGCCACATCTAACTGCATCAGAAACATACATGGATTCTCAAGCGGTTTGAAATTGTTTTAGAGGGGACTTCAGATTGGCGGAAGGCTAAACTGTTAATGTCCACTATCAACATAGAGAGTGTGGATTAAGTTATATGTTACGATAAAAATAGCACCATAACATATTGGGAGGTGAAGGAAGTGGTGCTTTGTTTGCTTGGGGGTGTGGCAAAGATGATGTAACGCAAGGCCAAATTTTTAACCATACAATTTTAACAAAACAACCTTAGTAGAGTTTGTGGAGCAGTTCATGGCTGAGGCTCATGTGTTGGTGGAAGAAAATATCTTAACTAATGAGGAGGTGGGCGTAACAATGACGGCGGCTGTTAAGCCATATTGGGAGCTATATAGTGCTATGGTCCTCAGTCTTCAAGATGATGCGGGGATATTGCAAATTGTCAACTATTTATGCTGTTTATCCATCTCATTTAATGTTCCCAACAAGAAACAAAAAGCCTCTGCGACTGTCAAAAAATCCTCTTCAGGAAATAGTCAACAATAATTTTGCCATAATCCATTGGATACTAATTGGTCACTCAACACTTTGGCGGTTCCTTTCTGCCCTTGCTATGGTCAACTGACTTGTCCTCGATCAAATTAAAGTCCACCAGTTAATTTTTGGATTGGGTTTCTGGGGTGACGTGGAGATGTGAGCCATAAACAAACGCCTGCTTCTCTTGCAGCCAAAGAGGTCATTATGTGGCTAGATGTCCAGGCAACCTGCATGCTTATGCATTACCAATAGCCCTGACTGAACAGGAAAAAGTTTGAGAGGGATAGAAATGGGAAGCTCAACCTCCACTGATGCAAATTTATTTGTCCCTAAAAATTCCAACCAGTCCCTTTGTGGCAACCCTAGTACTAACTCTGATGATTTATTATACCAACAAAACCTCAGCGATGCCCCAGACTTTTCCCTGGAGGGAGACAAGACAGTTACAGCCTTAGGGGCTTCAACAAGTTGTACCAAAACTGTACGCCTGTCAGATACTTGAGTGTAATGTCATGGGCAAAGTCAAACCCTCTACGGATGTTGCCACACTAGAGGGGTATATGTTGCAATGTCATTAGAGGAAATCGTTCAGAAGTATCCTCAGGTCAGCGCCAGTATCATCACTTTTCTTGATAGCAAAAAGACCTTGGATTTGCATGTAATAAACACCAACGGTTATTAAATGGATAGTACATACTGTAATATCTTCATAGAAAATACAAAAGTTTAAACAATTATAGATACTGACGCTCTAGTTAATATAATATCCACCAAGTTTATTGCTAAGCTTCTTCTGAAGCCTGATGTAGAGCATCAAGTAGTGTACAAAACCGCGAGGGCACAGAACACTGTGTCAGAGGGTGCTTACAGCGCGTTGCCTCTGAGGTACAGTTCAGTTGGTGCATGCGCCCTCGCGGTGGTTCTGCCTGATATTTATTATGACCTGTTGATCAGGGCTGTGTTCATGTGACAATTTGGGGTGGTGGTTAATATAGTGGAAGAAACACTTAACATTCTGGGTCAAAGGATCCACATCTATTTCGCCTCCAACGGAGTCCCAAAGGACCCCATCTGCTCATTCAAATTAATCTTATGTATAGAGATGGTGTGATTTATGTTTGATATCCTACGGATGAAGTGAAGTACCAGAGCTCTGCATAACCATATTTATGAGTATGACAGAATTTTGCTACAGGCTGCAAACGCTTTAAGGCGTACCTTCTGTGCATCATGTCATAATAGGACAGAGCTTAAAGTAGACATCCCTGAAGAGCTGTATGATGAAATTATGGACCCTACCTACAATCACGGTTTGAAATCCATGTAGTTCCTGGACTACTTCTACCAGTGCAGGGGGAAGTGAAGGTATTGATAGAGAACCTAAAGAAGGATTCAATGATGGTTCAAATGCACCAAGTGGTGGCTTATCTGAACCTTAATACTATTAATGAAGCTCATCATATTCATTATCTTGGTTCTTGGGAGATTCTCAACCTGCTGGTAAAAACCTCATCTGGCGTATTGACTTTGATTCTGCAGGAGGCTCTAACCAGGCTGTCAAAGAAACAGAAAGATAGGGCGATGGCCCTATTTGAAAAAACTGAGGAATTTTAACTTCTGACAACCACGATTTGAAATGTGCAGTGGAGGGACCATCTAGTACTAAAAAGAAAATGTGCAGTGGAGTCATGCATCAGGATGGATATGGGAGATCACCCTCCACTATGTCACAACCTATCCATCACTCCAAAGCTATGGAAGAAGTTATATCCAAGGGAGTAGATAAATTGATTGAACAGGGAATTTTAGAGCCATCAAAGAGTCCCTGGGCGTTTCCAGTGCTGATTATTAAGAAAAATGATGGTACCAACTGGATAGTATTTGACTACCAGATTCTTAACAATATCACAAAAAAAGATTTGCATCCACTTCTGCGGATTGATGACGCTTTAGATCGGCTGGGAGGTTCTAACTATTTTTATTCCCTGGAATAGATTTTGGGGTACTTACAAATTGAGTTGCTGGCTGTGGAATGGAGAAATGCACCATAATCACCTCGAAGAGGTTGTTCCAGCCCACATGTACGCCTCAGGTGTTGTGCTACTCCCTAGCTACGTTCCAGCAGGCTATGGACACCATCTTGGGTGACCTGAAGATGTCCTGCATTCTAGTCTACTTCAGCATGATCAGTGAGTTCTCATGGAAATTAACAGAGCATCTTGACCACGTTAAACAAGTGTTCCGCTGACTCTCTGAAGCTAACATAAAAACAAGCCTCATGTTATAATTTTGGTGATACTCTATATATTAGCCAAAGGGTTTTTGCACAGGGTTACGCCCACTAAGCAATTGGGACGGACTATATGAAGATTGTCAGCTCCTTGGAACACTTGTAATCAAACAACTATAATAAAAAGAGAGCAATTTTCCCAAACGCTTCTTTATTTTATTATAATAAACTCGGCGGATCTCTTCTAGTCTGCTCCCTCTTACTTTCTTCATTTTAACTCTAAAATTCTTCTTCTTATCAATCCTCTCATCTCGCTGATATACCAGCGACTTCAGTTGGTATCAACTCTTCTGCTTAGTTTGTTTGTTCCTCCATATTCTCATTGGTTTTGTCTTGTTGTTTTTATATTTATTATTACCTTGATTCAAGGCAATCCTGTAAAAATTTACTTTAAGCTGATTATCAGTCATCAACCCATTAACCTTTTTATTACACAGGTTCAATTTCCTCATGCCTTCGTCGCGTTGTATAGATTGTATTATTCAATAATAGTATGGAGACTATTAAAAATAATTGAGTTTAAACTATAATTAGGCTCAACGCTTCGGCCCGTACTTCTGATTAAATACTCTGTAAGTCATACTTGTAGGAAACGTTCCCTATATTCCTGTCCACTCAATCTTCGTCAAGATACATCAGTGACAGTCTCTCTCAGCCCAACACACAGTCAGCAGCTATCCCTGATTGTGGTTCCTTCATCTCTAGATCCCCGCTCATATATTTACTCTTCTCTCTGAGAGTCTTCCAATTATTGCCTTCTGCAATAATATCCTTGAAGTGGAACATCACAATGGAAGCTGATAGCCTAACTATACACCAAATTGACAATATTACTGCAGATAATAACGTTGATAACAACGTCAGTAATAATAATCTTGGTAATAATAATCTTGGTAATAATAATGTGTTTATTATAGTAAATCCTAGGGAATTATATAGTATAGGATTCAGCTGTCTAACCCTCAGTTGACACCTCTTCAATGAAATGGCAGCCGTTGCCATTGAATCACCCTTCCTTGTCTCAGCAGCGATGGTCTTCCCCATCCTGGCTAGGATTCCATCGTTGGACATCCTCCAGACCTCAAACGGAAAGAGTCAGAAAATGTGTCCCTAATGTTTTCCTCTCGATCCAAGCAAACCAACCATAATTGGCTAGCGACCTGCTTAGGCAATGGGACTTATTAACCATTATGGCAGGTCACCTCACCAACCAATCAACTCGCTAGTTGCAGGCAGCATCACTCGCCTTGCAACTCACTATTCGTTCCCAATCAGTCAGTGATGAAACCTGACCGATCCCAATCAGTACAACTGATAGTTAATCACTATCAGATGCCCCTATTTCGTTGGCCACTCTGCCCGATGAAAAATTAGGTATTCATTTGGATTGATCCCTGACAATATGACCAGGTGAATATCCCAAAATACCCAAAAACGTAGTTCCTCCAAAACTCAGGCCAACCGATTTCTGATTCACTTCACCTTAGGGAATTTTCCCCTAGCGACATCAGGTAATTTAGCAGGCTGGGAATATGGGCAAAAATCTCAACACATACCCCCTCTTGACTTGATTTCCAGCGGTAAAGGACTGGGGAATGAGAACACCGCTTCAGACACCTGGTCAAATACTTTATTGGTTCAAGCAGAGTACACTCATCAATACTCAACGCTGCTTGGGATAACCTTTGGCATACAGCGTTCTTCCTCTTCCTCCTTTCTACTGCCTTCTCAGAGCGCGGTCCCCACAACCTTCTGACATGCTGGGCTGATTGATTTACGTGTGACGATATTAGTCCCAGGATCCGGTTTCCCCCATCAGGATATATGACCCTCTGTCATATTCAGGATTCTAGGTCTGGCATCCTTGAACTCCTGATTTTCTCCTCGTCCTAGACAGGAGACTCTTGCCATCAATGTTCGTTTCATGGCTTGATTAAGAATACTTATTTCTATTCGCCCCCATTATTTTGCTCATAACTTCTTGTCTGTAAGTCTTTCTTAATTATTCCTCTTGGAAAGCTTATCTCATTAATTTTGAGATTAATTTCCCCAAAATTGGAGCTTAATGGATTATAGAGTGCATAATGTTAACTTCTATACAAGTCTGACATCCCCCCTCTAGTCCAGCTCATATGTCAAATTCCAAATCATGCTACCAGCAGCTCCTCAACAGTCTGTACAATCCAGACCTCCATCTCTTCCAGCAGATGAGTTGGGATGCTTGACGGAACCTCTTCTATGGTCCTTCCAGGACTCATACGCCTAGTCTGGCGCAAGCGGCTATTCCTTCCATCAAATTACTGGAAATGGTAACTAATCCCTACGAAACCAGGATGGCCATCATTTCAAACAACTCTTGGCTGACTCTTCCCTTGCAGTCAATTCCAGAGTTAGACTTCAAAACCCTCCTGGATTTGGCTCCTTTTGCTGATGCTCTGAACATCATCATCGATGCTCCAGAGATTATGCCAGTCACTCTGTATTGTTCATTCCTGGCCAGGTCAAATCTGCTCCCTGAGTTCCTCTTCTGACTTGGTCAATTCTACAAACCCGCTGTACTGGTTTCTGGACTCTCAATCAGGAACAGCATACACTTCGAGCTCCCCTACACTGAACTCTGGGCCCAAGTCACTGAGGCTTTGACATTAGCGCTGAATCCCTCTGATCTGGATAACCTTCTAGATCAGGATACCGCCGCTTATGCTCTTTTCTTTAATGGCCAAATTCTTTGAGGTTGGTCGATGAAGCTTCCAGCCTCACCTGGCTTCCACCAGTCATTCAGCTTTAGCTTCCATAAAGCCCATAGTCGCCGTTTTCAGGATGCAATCCCTCTCTGCACAACTACCTCTTCTCCAGAGCTTCTCATCGGTATCTTCTGCTGATGGCATTAATTGGGGCATGATTTAGCAACCCCTGTCAAGTATTCCTTCTTCGTTGCCAGCCCACATGTCCAGTGTCCTTGATGAAGCCTGTCAGCAGGCGCTCAAGAAAAATCTTCCAGCTCTGGTGCCATATCAGGATTACTCAGGGTTATTTGCCAATCGCCTCTTTCTTTATTGCTGTTTTCCTCCCTGCTCCAGGGTTTTGTGATTAGCATCTTCCGACATTTCAATTTCCCTTCCCCTAGTCATGTTTTCTCAGGGCTCAGTATCCACTCAAGAATGTGGTTTCATGTAGGTCTCACCCTCGCAAGAATCAAATCACATATCAATTTTGATGGGCTGTTTCTTCTTTCTGCAATCCATCTTCCCCCCAAGAGGTGACATAGGTGGAATCTCCATACTGAGGACGATCAATAAAAATAGAAATTCTAAAAATATATTGGCTTTTTTATCTAGGCGTTCTAAAATCTCTTTTTTTCTTTTCCCCATATTTTTTATCAATTTTTTATCTATATTCTTCTTTTTTCCTATGGGACTTGACCTTGTTTTGGATCAGAGGTCCATCTTTTCCCCCAAACTGAGTCCTGGGTATTTAAGCCTACCAGTTTTCCATGGTTCAGAGGTCCTTTTTTCGGACTTGACCTAATCATTAGGACATGACTTAACTTAATGGTCCATCAGTCCTTTGGGAACTCTTTTATTTTTTTCCTCGATCTAATGCTTTAAATACTTAGTGTGGACTCGATTTACAACTCTTCCATCCAAGAGATTCTTGATGGAGTAAGCATTGGTCGCCGTCTTGGCAAATACTTCAAACAGACCTGACCACAACACATCTAATTTGTTTCTTTGTCCAAAACCATGTGTATTGCAATAGGCGACTCTTTCCCCTATTCAATATTCTTCTAATGCCGGTCAGTTCTTGTCATCTGTCAATTTTGCTCCTATCCTTTTCTTCAAAGTTGTATCAAATGCTTGCAATTGCATATCAATCAGGATACTCATCAGTCAGTTCAAGTATTGCTCAGTACTCATCCCTGACGTAGGTTCAACTACCAAATATAATATTGACGGCAACAGAGCCTTTCTTCCATATGATAATTCAAAATGGCATCTTTCCTGTTGCTGCATGATGACTAATGTTTTAGGTGAACGTCACCAAACTCAGATACGTTCCCCACGTGGAAGTTCTCCCTGAGACTAGCTTCCTTAGCATTGTGGCCAGCATCCCATTGACCCATTCTACCAGTCCATTCGTCTCCAGCTGGTATGGTACTGACACAACTCCTTGGATCCCCATTATTCCATTTGGCCTTGGGATCACATGAAATGTGAAGTTGGTCTCATTGTCACTCAGTAGGACTTGCGGGCATCCATGCTGGTATACTACTTGATCCAAGATGAATCTCGCAGTACTGGTAGCGTCAACTCTGGTTAGGGCCTTCGTTTTGACCCATCTTGTCAGATGGTTGATGGCTACTATGATGCACTTGACTCCCCCTGTGCTCATCGCCAGCAGTCCCATCACATCAATGGACACCGTGTGCCAGGCAAATCCAGGGCAGAAAAGTTGGTATCCAGTTGTGTTCTTATGTGGTTTTTGCAGCTGGCACTCCACGCAACAAGCCAGATGATCTACGACATCATAATTGATAAATCCCCAGTAATAATACTGGCAAATATGGTCAGTTGTTTTTCTCAGGCCTCCATGCCCAACAACCTTGTGGGCCGCTTGTACTATAGCTGCTCTTTCTGACAGTTTTGGGAATAATAGCCACTTCTCGTTGATCATCTTGAATACTTGTCCATCCATAGTCTCGGTGTTTTCTATCACTTTTCAAAGTGCACCTTGGATTTCTTGAAAATCATCCTCAATTCTTCCTTTGACCACTCTCTGGAATAGCTCATCCGCCTGCAGGTATACCAACTGGACCATTGGCAACTGAAATAAGCCATCCGCATTCTGGTGAGAAGCCCCCACTTGATGGACTATCTCATAATCATAAGCCTGAAGCTTAAGTGCCCATCAGGCTAGTTGTCCTTCCAGTTCTCTTAGATTGTGCAGCCAACGCAGTGAAGAGTGGTCCATCACCACCTTAAATTGCGTTCCGTGGACATACACCTGAAACTTCTTGCATGCATAAATGACCACAAGGCATTCACGCTAAGTCATGGTGTAGTTCCTCTCAGCAGCTGAGAGTGTCCGGCTCACATAAGTCACTGAATGCTTGTCCCCAAGTTCATCTACTTGGCTCAGTATGGCGCCAATCGCCATCAACAAAGCATCAGTTTAAATGATAAACTCCCAATCAAAATTTGAATATTTCAGAATTGGAAAATTTATCAAATACTGGCGTAACTCATCGAAGGAGTCCTGGGCCTCTTCATTCCATATGAATCCTTTTTTAGATCCTTTAATAAATGAAATAAAGGCTTGGCTATTTGGGCAAAGTCCCAAATAAATATTCTGTAGTATCCAACCATTTCAAGGAATACTTGGATGTATTGGACACTCTTCAGTACAGCCATGCGCTCTATAGCTGCTATCTTCTGGGTTTGCAGCTGCACTCCATTTGCGTTAATCACAAATCCCAAGTATTTCAACTATTTCTTGAAGAAGTGGCACTTCCTTGGCTTGATCTTCAGGTTAGCCGCGGACAGTCTCTTAGAAACTTCTTACAAGTGGTGCAGGTGATCAGTAAACGTTTTACTGAACACATTGATATCGTCCAGATATACCAGGATGCACACCAACTTCAGGTCTCTTAATATCGCGTCCATGGCCCTCTGGAACGTCATGGGCGCATTGCAAAGACCCTGGGGCATCCTCATTGGCTGGTATAACCCCTGCGCGGTAATAATTGCAAATTTTTCTTGGTCTTCTTCTGGCAAGTCGATCTTCCAGTATCCCAAGATCAGAATCATCGTGGAGAAATACTTCGCTTCTCCTAATTGTTCAGCGCATCATCAAACCTCAGTAGGGGATATGAATCCTTCTTCATAATTTTGTTCAGCCTCCAGTAATCAATCACCACCCAGTTCGAGCCATCCTTCTTCTTCACAATCAGAATCAGAATCACTCAGGGACTTGACGATGGAACTAGAAGACCATAATTCATTAGTTTTCTGATCTCATCCTCCACTACCAATTCAGTGGCTTTCAATCTTTGGATTGGTCTCATCCTTATCAGTAGATTTTCACCAGTGTCAACCTTGTGAATTACGTCTTGTGTGCATCCCAAATTGTGGTCATCCAGAGTGAACACTTCCTGATATTTCTCAAATAATTTGAGAACCTCCTTCTTCTGCCCTTCTGGCTGATCAGCGAGCTGCTCTCAATCAACTAATAGGTTGATGCTTTTAGCCACCCCAGCTGGTAATCCCATTTAATTGAGAGACCCAAAATTGTGAAATCATCTCAATTCTGCTGTTGGAATCAAATGAATAAATGCAATGATTTGATTCTTTTTGACCTTCATCAGTTTTTCGCTCAAATTAGCCAGGAGAACTCGTATTTCTCTATGGCCCAGCATTATTATCCCAGGAGCCATGCATGGCTCCACTCTGGACTTCTTCCAGGGGCTTCTGACTTCTCCATACAACAGCTCCAGTATTTCCAAAGTTAACCTGGTGTTGACTATTATCTGCAATCTGGCCGGTATGGTCCTTTCCTTCTTGATCCTTAATGGAATTTCCCAGTTTTCTAGGATTTCCGCCGGCATCTCTCATTGCTTCCTACCTACTAATTGGTATCAAATTGGTACAATGCCATAATCGTATATCATATTAATGAAGTTGTTTCTCCAATTAATGGAGCTTTGCCGTTCTTCTGGTATACTAATGGTAACATCTGACCCAGGATGGTCAATGTATTATCCTCAAAGTTACATTTAACTATGTACTTGCATAGGAACTCCATTCTGATCAGGATATTGTAGTTTTGGTTCGCCAAAACTATTGCTGGCGCAGATATCACCAACGACCCAAATCATAGTGGCAGCGCACTACACGCTCCACAGGAAACGGTGGTGTTCAGCCCAGCTGTTCCATATTCTCTCTTGTGTTCCAAGTTTGGGGAGATCTTCATTCTCTTTACCAGCTTGGTTTACACAATATTGATAGGCGCTCCGCTGTTGACAATAGCCATTACCCTTACTCGATTCACCTAAATATCTATACATGTACACTCAAAGTATTGTAATATAGTATTTACTGAGTGAATGGCGGCGTTATTAGCCAAATCTAGGGTGTGAATAATCTGCACCAATAATTCAGGAAATGATTCCCTTTATCACGCTGAGAGGGATTGACAGATTGGCCTCATCTAAACGGACGTCTGATAACTCATCAGGATTCTTGGTGGTTTGAACCATCTCCACCAGTTGTCAGGTGTACGGCTGGGCAACTTCCTGAATTATCTTGGGGTCGATCTTCTTCACCCCAGCTTTGGTCACAGCATTCACATCCATGTTGACCACTTGGTATTGCTGATCCTGCTTGTCATCTATGAACAGATCACTAATGTCTATTTCTTCATTCATGATATCAGGAGTAAAAAGGTTTCTCCGCCACTCTAGACTGTTCCTTGTCTAGGTAGCGGGCCCTTTTCCCAAATCTTTAGTGGCTGCTGTCTCCTTGGCCTGGACCACATTAATCTGATCCTTTGGCTTTTTGCAGTGTGCGGCAAAATGTCCTTTTCTGCCACACTGAAAGCAGACCTTCTCTTTCTTGCTTAGCCATCTGAATTCCTTGGGCATATTTCCTGGCACAGTTTGGTTGGTAGCCTCTTTTGCTCCTTCGTTTCCCTTCATGGGATTCAGATTTTTGGACTGGATTAGACTTGAAGCTTCTATTCAGGGCATTGAACGTTGCTCCCAAAATTTTCAGGTTGTCTACCATTTGTGAGGTAGTTATCTTCATCACGAATACAGAAGACATCATTTGATGCAAATTGCAATAGGGCCAAATAGCCGCTTACAAAACGATTCTAGCATCAAAGTTGTCTAACACTTTCACTCTGGCCAGGATCTGCGACTCCGGGTAAAATTGATCTGCGTAGCTAGCAAGAGACTCATCTTTATGGAATTGAATTCCCATAAATTCTTGCTTGTGTTTCAACATGTGGGTTGGACTCCCAAACTCCTTCATTATGGCCGCCTTTGCCTCGGCATATGACCAGCTGTCCCCCTCCAAGTGGGGTAACACTAGATTCTGACAGTCAGTGTCCAGGCAGTTCATGACCGTCAACGCCTTTTGACGATCACTGTATCCATTCATAGTCATATTGAACAGTTGGAAAAATGCTGGGGCGTTATCCCAATGGAATGTTGGCAATTTTGGTGTTGCCCTAAATTCCTCTGAGTCATTTTGGGCTGATTCTCTGGGTTTGGCTACTCATCTAACTTGTGGAGTGACTTTGGGCGTCATCTCTGAAATGGCATTAAAGGTGGGCGGAATATTTCTTGGGGTATTCAACTTCTCAAGTATTGTGCGAGGACTTCTCTCTTCAGCATCGCTGGCCTTATTGGGCTCACATGCGCATCTATGGGCTTTCAAATCCTCCACTTCTTTTATCAATTTCTCAATATCTGCACCAAACTTTCTTAAACAAATGCGATCAGCTTCTCACTCCATTTTCAGGAATAGGACCTCTTGAACAAGGTCTCCTTCTTTCTTCTTTAACGAGTTCACTTTGCCAAGTAACTCATTACTGAAGTTAAATACATTTTCTACTCCTTCCTATACCTTGGTGACTCATTCTTTCAAGGCTGCGAACTCCCAATGGTCCACTGAGTTTAAGGCATTCTGATTCACAGTGGCGATCTCAGTCCATAGCTTGAGCATTTCTTCTTTATATGACATTATAATAGATTCTTTACTCAACTACCCCTGTAGTGAGCACCAACTTGTAAAAATTTACTTAGAATTGATTATTGGTCGTCAACCCAGTAATCTTTTTACTGCACAGGTTTGATTTCCTCAAGCCTTCGTTGCATTGTATAGAATGTATTATTCAATAATAGTATTAAGACTATTATCCGTAGTTGAGTTTGAACTTTTATCAGGCCCAACGCTTCGCCAGTACTTCTGATTAAATACTCTGTAAGTCATACTTGTAGGGATTCGTTCCCTATATTCCTGACCACTCAATTTTTGTCAAGATACCCCGGTGACAGTATCTCTCAGCCCAACATACAGTCAGCAGTTATCCCTGATTGTGGTTCCTTCATCTCTAGATCCCCGCTCAGATCTTTACTCTTCTCTCTGAGAGTCTTCCAATTATTGCCTTCTGCAATAATATCCTTGAGATGGAACGTCACAATGGAAGCTGATAGTCTAACTATACACCAAATTGGCAATATTAATGTAGATAATGACATTGATAATAAATTCAGTAAAATATTTTTGCTAATAATAATGTTGGTAATAATAATATTAATAATAATAATTTGTTTAATATAGTAAATCCTAGGGAATTATGTAGTAGGGGATTCAGCTGTATAACCCTCAGTTGACACCTCTTCAATGAAATGGCAGCCGTTGCCATTGAATCACCCTTCCTTGTCTCAGCAGCAATGGTCTTTCCATCCTGGCTAGGATTCCATTGTTGGACATCCTCGAGACCTCAAATGGAAAGAGTCAGAAAACGTCCCTAACGTTTTCCTCTTGATCAAGCAAACAACCATAATTGGCTAGCGACCTGCTTAGGTAAGAGACTTATTACCCATTGTGCAGGTCACTTCACCAACTGATTGACTTGCTAGTGCAGGCAGCATCAATCGCCTTGCAACTCACTATTCATCTGATCAGTTGGTAATGAAACCCAATGATCCCAATCAGTACACCTGATAGTTAAACACTATCAGATGCCCTATTTCGTTGGCCACTCTGCCCGATGAGATATTAGGTATTCATTCAGATTGATCCCCGATGGATATGACCAGGTGAATATCCCAAAATCCCTTAAACGTAGTTCCTCTGAAACTCAGGCCAACCGATTTCTGATTCACTTCACCTTAGGGAATTTTCCCCTAGCGACACCAGGTAATCTAGCAGGCTGGGAATATGGAAAAATCTCAACAAATCCAAATTATCTTCTGTCAAATGTCAACATCGCCTTATCGCCCTATTTTGAAGACAATATGATAATGACCAGTTATAACCCAATATCGCCTCATACTAAGGCAATTGAATACTTATAGCTCTGAAACATCTTTGACAGATTCTGTCCGTTGAATCTTCAGCGAAATCCTCCAATGATTCGTAGGCCATAAATGTGGCTTGTCATCCAGTCATATAGATTTGTGACAGTCACCCCCTTTACTGGACGATAAACTGCATGTCTCTTTTTCCTGCAACGCCATGTGAACCATTGCGCACCAACAGCCACGGGTCCATGATTTCAATTTCTTCTTCCATATGTGGCTTGGTGTGGAGTTGCCCAACCCAGGCCACATCCCTCTTCCACAGTTTCCTCTTCCCTTGGCTGATGAGGATGAGGCTGACGTGGACCTCAAGACTGTTAAAGCCAGGAAAGGCTCCTTCCCGAATTTGTTAGCCATTTGGCTTCCTGGCGCACCCTTTGGGAACATAGTGAAAGCCCAGCTACACTGAAGAGTGGAGCGGAGCTGAGGACCTTCATATAATGAAGCGGCTCAGCTCCTGGCAGCTGAGCAACTGTAATCATCTAGTGATTCTGTCTCCTGCTGAGCCTTATCCCATGGCTCTTTCTGTTCAGCAGATGCTGTGCTTCGTGCAGTGGGTGATACCCAGCTGGTCAGGATCCTTTCCCCATGCTCCTACCCACTTCTGGTCCTGGGGTAAACTTCTGCAACAACTGTCTAGCTTGCCTTCACTCTGGGGTCACCACCAGCATTCACCGCCCTCAGCGCCAACAATCCATCACAGAAACTTCCCATCATGGCGCTCTTGGGTAACCTAATTTTGCATCCCACAGCTGCTTTAGGGTCAGGAATAGAGGCTGCACTGGGAAG
This sequence comes from Massospora cicadina, assembly GCA_022478985.1. Classification (NCBI taxonomy): domain Eukaryota; kingdom Fungi; phylum Entomophthoromycota; class Entomophthoromycetes; order Entomophthorales; family Entomophthoraceae; genus Massospora; species Massospora cicadina. Next base: position 4,940 of record JAKSZP010008490.1, on the reverse strand, counting down.
CCCTTGAGTGGGCCTGGCAAGCGACATTCACCACAACCACTCCTTTTCTGATGGCATATCTGGGCCTGGAGAACTGCATGTAGATTGCCTGGCGCTGGGTGCAGCCTTTTCCCCTCGAGCTGGAACTCACCTGCTTTCTCGCCAGCCTTTATGACTCTGACCCATCTGCTTGCCCAATCTTTGATTCCCCTGGATCATCAATGCATGTGGTAGTGGGCTTTGCTCCTAGTGGGGAAAGAATGGCTTTGACTTTTATCAACCAGCTGAGCTCTCACCACCTCGCCTGTTCACCCCGCTGGAACCCCAGTCCGCCCTCCTCTTACAGTCCCACTTTGCACCAGCCTCCCCTCCTCAGACTAGCACAGTGGCCCCTGAGCATATGTTGGCCCCTTTACTCTCACCTCAACATCCTCCGCCTTCACCCACAGCCCCAGAAGAGTCCACTTAGAAACCATGGCACCCTCAGTGGTGGAAGAAATGAAGGTCTCATCAGTCAAAACAAAAGGGACACTGCAAGAAGCCAAAAAATGGGAAGATGAAGTCATATAAGTGAAAGACCTTCAGCAGCAACCCCAAATAACATAGTTAAAACTCACATATGATAGTTTGTACAATTATCATCATTTTTATCATCATCACCCTTATTTTTTATTTTTGTTTTATTATTTTTTTGAGAGGCTCTATTGCTGCTTATATGGCTGAAGGAACTTTGTGTGCACTCAAATTATAATCTGACTGCTTGCGGGATCCTTGATAGTATAAGTGGCAACGCCCATTTTATCTATTATCTCAAATGGCTCAATACAAATATTCGCAAGCTTGTGCTTCTGCCCAAACCAGTGCTGATCGTTTAATAGCAACATATCTCCATCTTTGAACTGTGCTAGGCCACTTCTCTGTACCTGATTGGTGGCCTGGTTTTTGGTTTTTTTTTGCTAAGATGGATGAGTACACTTTGGTTTGTAATTTAATCAGCATATTTGCTAGGGCGGTTAAATAGCTTTGCAGATCCATTCTGCTGGTGTCCTCTGTTAGATTTTGATGGTTGACTCGAAAATAAACCCTTTGAGAAAACCATCAATGCTGATAGATTACTCCCATTGATGGATCCTTTGATCCTTCCCAATTCATCCCATAATCTGATAAATCGATTCACCTCATAACCGCTCTGATTGCATCTGAGATTACCCAATTATCATAGCTAATAACAGCTATGATAAACATATTATGGCTGATTATGGGTCCACTTGGGTGCAAAGTGATCAGCATTAACTTCTGCACCTCCTAAATTAGTGTGCTAATCTTAATGCACTAAGGTGGAAGTTGAGTTCAATTAATGAAATCAATGTATTAAGCACTTAAACATAGACATCCTAGAATATAGGCATATATAGTGCTATTGAGAGGCCTGCTGACATCCTGACTGAGGCATCATCTTTTACGTTCATATATATTTTATTCCCCATTTATTTATTGGGCATCAATTTTCATGACATAGCTCCATTGGGAAGATTTTAATGTTGAGTTCGCAACCCAAAATTGTCAGTATGAAATGATACACTAATTGACTGAAACAATTGTTATTTTTAGTCAATTCATAGGCCAGGTAAACTTGAGGATTTTTCATAATTACATAGCCCAGTAGAGGATTGGCATTATATGAGATGAACTCATCTAATAGATGAGTTTAACCAGGAGATGCCTGAGAGGTATAGGAATACCAGCATCCGGCCAATTAATATATCATCATTTACCATCTAGATGCTGAGTCATTAATAACTACTGTCATAGTTTATTAATTATTGTTGTCCATCATCATCTATGATATTCATATCTCTTGCCATTATCTATATTAGATAGTTGTGTGTGTTTATACTTCCTAAAGAAATTACTTATTTACCTGCAGAGAAGTAGTCCAATTATGAGGGAGCCTTAGTTTGTATGAAGATAGAAGGTCTTGTATTTGTTGGGTACCAGTAGATTTAAGAACGGTGAGTGTACCATACTTGGCTATTATCCAAAATTATTTGGAGAATCTACTTCCCAATTATAAGCAGGAGTTTTAATTGAAAAGTGAGTTTTTATATTCAAATTCATTGTTGAGTATTTTAGCTTGCACCATCACCTGAAAAACTTAACATTTTGGTGTTCAAATCAAAGAAAAATCAAATACATTAATATGAATATGGACGATCAGCTTTCAGAATTTGCCAAAAAGTACAGTGACAACATAAAGAACAAGCGATGTTCAGTTCATTGAACATTTTACCTTAAATTGTTCTGACAATGAGGAGGGGAATGAGTACTTGTGGAGCTGTAGCGACTGGAACGGGCCCAACTTTGCAGCTAATCTGGCTGAGTTTTACCAAAGCCAACGTAGAAATATTGGAAAGTCTGTTTTGAAGGCTACCGAGCTGGTTCTTCAACAATTGACCCGAGCTTTGGTCTATTTTATTATATGAAGGATCAATGCTGAAGAACGAAATTTTCAAAAATATAAGAGAAGCCACCATGGCTGCTTTGGCCTGAAGACTTCAGGAGAGTCAGGCCCTTCAACTGAATATTTAGTTAATTTTGTAAAACCATCAATTAAGCATGCTCAATGCATCTTTGTACATCAAAATCTTGAGCTTTCTGACCTTTATCATATTCAAGATGAGGAACGGTCAGCCCACGCTTGTTTATTAGAGAAGTTGGATACTTGCTTTGCAGAAGTGTGCAAAGCAATTGTTTCAAACACTTGAGCTGAAGCAGAAGCCTATAGCCGAATTGATGATTTGGTAACTCAACTTAATTAAGGCGTCCCAAAGATAGCTACACATTAGTGCTTAACAATTTGGGATTCTCAATTCAGTGGAAACAGGACATCACTAACCACTGCATCATACTTGAGACGCAGTATCATTATGTTGCAGCCAATATGGAAAACCTTCTACAACAGGGTCAATATTCAAGAAAAACCTTTGATAAGTTGAAGGAAAATATATAAAATTGAAGAATATATTTGGACCAAATTTTCAGCTTTTCAGAGGGATATTGAGGCTTTAGCCCAGTTTCCTCTTGCTACAGTAGAACAACTGGATAATTCGGATATCAAGGCTGAATTAGCTAATGTATGGTCAAGTATTTCTGAACTCCGTACTTCCAATACAATTTTATTTGAGGAGAAAACCAATATGGAGAGTCAACTGTCGTTTGATAACAAAAGGATGTTGAGAATGTCAGAAGAAATGAAGGCACTTTCAGCCTGAGTGACATTAGCTGAAGCAGATCTCACTCAGGCTAACAAGGAAATGGATTATCTTAAGACTAATAGTTGCAAGTGTGCAACCAGTCTTGGGGGAGGGGAGGATGAAGAAGCAGCTCTAAAGTCACAACCAAAGTGTGCTTAAGAAGCCACATCAGTCCCAATTTTGGAAAATAGAGTTGAGCGATTTGGATGATTATCATGAGGCAGATAAAGATTATGGGATGGATGTATTTTTACATGAACCATTACATAAGTACTCACTTCTATGCCCACTCCAAGTTGTTTGCAGCATCCCATTCTTCCTGAAGGTTCCCAAGTCAGTCAAACTTAAGAAGAGAAACTGCCTCTCCAGTTAGGGACTCAGGAAGAGATGACTTCAAACCACTTAATTTGCCAAAATTCAATAAAGATGGCAATGCATACTCCTTTTTGAAGCTATTCAAGAAGGCCATAAGAGGAGCGTCCAATCATGCAAAGGTGACAGCGCTCATCAATTGTCTGGACTCACACAGCGTAGACCTCATAATGCTCTATTTAGGGGAAGATTAGTCTTACAACGAGGCCAGACAGCCCATCTATAAGGAATTCAGTGGCCCAAAAAGCTGTCGACCTGAAAGATGGAGCTCTTAAATATTGAGTTTAGACCAAATGAGTCTATAAAAGAGTTTGCCGATCAATTTTACCATGAATCTCAAGTACTCCTCAGATTAAACATTATGACCAAATATGATGCATTAATCGCTATGGAACATGCTGTACAGCCCTATCATGATTTGGAATGAGTAATGATTCCTGCTTTTAATTGCAATATGGAAACAAATAGACTTGTGGACTATTTATGCTGCTGTGCAAGAAGCTTTGATGCACCAAATTGGCCAAACAATCCACAACAGGTGCACCCTCAACATAAAATTAGTGATATGAGCCACAATCAAAAAAGAAATGGGAATCCCAAGGAGCAGAAACCTGACCGTCCCAAATCTAGTGCTATCACTTGTCATCATTGTGGTAGAAAAGGGCACATCGCCAGCAAGTGTTATGCCCAAATAGATAAGAAAATATGAGTTAATGTGGCTTACAAAGTCAAAAAGGACATAGATTTGAGAAAAGGGCGGGTGGATTAGAGGAGGAATGCTCTACTACCACCCATCATACCAAAAAATTACTCCCAATCCTGGCAAACTTTTTGTGTCCAATTCAATTAGCAAAGATTCATTACATCATATTATAGCTGACGATGTACATATGGTTACAACTAGATCCCAAAAAGGCCAAAAATCAGGTGAAGCCTCAGAAGAGGCCCAAATAGAAGTGGCCAAACCATATGCCAAGCAAATTATGGACCATGGCCTTGATCCTCACAACACCCGCTCTCATGACCTGCCCTCCCTAAAAGATGTACAGGTTGCAATCCTTATGCAGACTCTGGTGGAAAACTTCCCTGAAATATGTTTTTGCCTCAAATCACACTTGGAGTCGGGCAACTCTGAATCTATTCACTTAATAAACACTTCTGAACCATACTCTGAGTGTACCTATGCTGATATTGCTGTCAATAAGGTCCATGTTTGGGCCATTATTGATAGTGGAGCCCCTTTAAATATCGTCAGCACTAAGTTGGTGAAGTAGTTGGGAATAGACCCAGATGTTGCCCGACTCCAAGTGTCATTTGAGGCAGGAACATATTTCA
>JAKSZP010008489.1:0-51849 GCA_022478985.1 Massospora cicadina | reverse complement strand
CAATCCGAAGACAATCACCCTCAAACTGGATATGTGCAACTCCACAGAGTACAAACGGTTTCTAACGTACCTGCACCATTACCACCCTTCCCTCTGTCCAGGATTAACTACCTAGACCACCAAGACGTCCCTATGACTTGAACACCCAAAAACAGGTGTGGAACATCGCCACATGCCCCCTCCTATCCCCACAATTGTGCTCTACAATGTGGCGATACATGCGCCGTACATATAGAACAGCTGACCGTACTTTCTCAATGTTTGACACATGCGCCATCTGTGGCGGACCCAACACACTAGCGCACCGCCTGGAAGAGTTCCCGCCATCTGCGCATATCTGGGCCAACGTGATGCACCTGTTTCAACAATCACCTACAACCAAATTCCGACTATCCCGCGATATCATGGCTTTCAACATGGCCTCACCTATCCCCCAGACACTGAGGGCTCTAATTGTGTGCATTGCATTATGGTCCATTCACACAATTACCCTTGACGCCTTCAACGGGATCTTCCACAATCTCAACCAAGCCATCATCAGGTTCCACAACCATTTGGCTGACCATTTTTAAGCCTGGCTGTTTGGCTCACTCCAACACAAATGGAAAAAACGGATGGGCACCTGGATTCCAATCTGGTTCCTTTGTTATGACATTGAAAACCTCACAGTCTTCATAGGCGGTACACCCTACTAGCCCATGAGTTGCCATACCACTCAAGGTCTAGCCACCCACCACCCGTGGCCCCCCCAGCCACACTAAAGTGTGCCAAGTCATATCTTTTGAGTTCCTTTGTTCTGCGCTCTCTTCCCATTTCTGTTTTCCACTTTCCCTGCTCCTACATATTGGATGTGTCTGTCCCCTGGTCGGCCATCCTAGTATTAGTAAAACTTAACCTAGGACTAGGTTCAGAGGTTCTTCTCTGATTTTACACAGGAACCGCTGAGAACATGATAGTAATATATAGCTTCAGGGATATCTGATCCCTCTAATCTAATCCCAAGAGTACCAAGATACAGCAATTATTATAAGTAAATATCTGAGACTAAAAAGATCTGCTTTTCTTTAATAACTTTCAAGGGAATATATAGGTGATTCAGCACCTAACTCTTCTGTTGGCACCTCAATTGGAAATGGTAGCTAAAGAAAATTTGACTATGGGCTCTGCTAGTTGGCAGGCTAACCAGTATGAAGACTGGTCAGCCCTTGCCATTTCACCTTAGGCGACGGGGCCAGCAGCTCTGGCTAACCCCTTGGCGTGTCACCTGCACCATTTAAGGATCCCCTATCTTCATTCCCTAAACAACGAAATAAATATAAACTTAAATCATAAAAGAGAATGAGCAAAGGGAGATATTTGTTGAAAGGGAAGCTCCAGGTATCTATAATATATACAAAAGGGCTTCTGCGCCCACCGCTGACCTATTGGCTCTTCCGCTGGTTCTTCCAGCTAACCACTCTTCTTCTTCTACTACTACTTCTTCTTCTACACTATTCTCTTCCTTAGCGTTGACCCTCTCGCTCCATTCTTCCCAATATCTGAATTAGTTTTGGCTCATCCTTGGCATTAAGTTACCGGTGAGCTATATAAATAACTAATCTAAATAAACATCAGATCTGTATCTGACCTTTGAATTGATAATAATGCACCGGAAACTACTTCAGTCACTCACTTGACTTGGAATATCTCAGCATCTTGCCAACATCTATTCTCATCTTATCTTAATAATAAATGAGGCACTGGAAACAACTTCAGTCACCTCAAACTTATAATTGTTGGATTCACCAACATCAGATTATCAGGCAGCAAATTCATAGATGAACGATTAGAGCGAATACATTGGCTTTCCACCAGAAGTCCCACAATGGACCACGAATGGCAGTTGGCGTCAACCACTGATTCTGCTGACTGATATCAATTGGATCATCCTCAGCTATTAGTCGCCAGTGATCCTTATACTAAATTGGGGCCACCAATTGGCCCCACTTGAACCCAATACCAAACTCAGCGGAATACTAATTTTGGCTCAACCCAGATTGGGGAGCAACTAACCAGCAATAATATCAAATCATACAAAATTCAGTCAATAAGCCATTCCACCAGGATTGGCCATCTCATCCTATATAACGATAATCATTGGAGGATTCCATCTGGTTAAAATTACGACATTTCCCCCCACTTAACCAGATGGTAATCCTCCTACTTTCAACCTCAGCATGTGGGGTGGGCGTCCAGGGCTTTCCCCTTCCTGCCACCACTAACTGCTGGAACCAAACCACAGTGGCGCATCACCGCCACTTCTTCACCAACCTATCAGCTACTTAAGCACCAACCAGCAGACTCCCTGTAGTGAGCATCAATGTCACGAAATTGACCCTGGGATCCGCTAATGTGCCAGGCCAACCAGTATGAAGACTGGTGGCCCTTTGCTATTTCGCCTTCATGGGCGTACCAACCCTTATAACTCCTGCGTCCAACCTACCAACTAACCACCAATGGCTTCGCCTTTATCCCCAGGCGTCCTCAGCGTGTGCCCCAGAAAGTCCTGCCCCTTCCTGGGCGGCTATGGAACCTCCCACGCTGCACACCATTAGGGTTGGCGGCTTGTCAGCTCATCTGCTGATAGCCAGCTGGCCAGGTTCCCACTGTTTCCTCATAGAGAGGAGGTATTGGAGCTGGCATTGCTGGCCACTCCAAGCGTTATCACCTGCGCCTATTGGGGATCTCCTATCCCACCTTTCCCACTCTAGTTGCACCAAGCTACTTCAAACAAACAGGAAAGATGGCAAATGAGAGATGTTTATTTAGAGGGAATGAACGACTATTTATACTACTTTCAGGGCTACTGCGCCCAAGTGCTCTTTGGCCAATCATCTTCCAGAAAACCCATCAGCCTCTTGATTCCAAACCTTTATCAGATTGTAAACTCTTCATTTATACTTCATAGTGATTCCCTCTTAGATTCGCTCCTCTGATCACCAAATATTAAATTAGGTCAATCCATCCTCAGCATAAGTCGCTGGACAATCATATATAAACTTGAAAATAAATAGGAATTTGAGAATCCTCAGCATGAGTCGCCGGTGCTCTGAATTAGTTGGTGGAACCATTTTGGACGAGTCATAACGGGTTCATCAGCTTTCCGCTGGAAACTCCCACAACAATCTTCAGATGGCATTTCAGCAGTGAACGCAGCTTTCGCTGACCTATACTCAATTAAACATGTAACATTAGATAGTATTAAACTAGGCAATTAGCTGGCAATTACGCCCAACTAACCAAAACCCCTAATTCGGATACTATCAGAAGGATTCATATGGTTAAAATCTCAACATTGCCCTCCACTTAGCCAGATGATATACTTCTTTGTGACCCACCCTGATGATGAGTCAAGACCTCCCAGCGCCCTCACTAAGAAAGCTGGTCTTAACCAGTGGCTTTCGCCGCTCCTTAACAAAAACCTCAAACTACTCAAGCAGCCCACCAGTAAAGCCCCATGTAGTGAGCACCAATGTTGCGAAATCGACCTTAGGCTCCACTAGTGTGCCAGGACAACCAATATGAAAACCAGTGGCCCTTTGCTATTTCTCCTTCATTGTCATACCAACCCCTATAAGTCCTGCGTCCAGCCTACCAACTAACCACCAACGGCTTCGCCTTTAGCCCCAGGCGTCCTTGGCGTGTGCCCCGGCAAGTCCTGCCCCTTCCTGGGCAGCTCAGGCACTTCTGTGCTGCCCCACCCTCGTGACCCTTCACCAACCCATCTGGGCATGCCCCAGCGAGTCCATCACCCTTCTTGGGAAGCTATGGCACCTCACGTGCTGCACCCCACTAGGGTTGGCGGCTTGTCAGCTCATCCACTGGTAGCCAGCTGGCCAGTTTTCCACTGGTTCCTCATAGAGAGGAGGTATGGGAGCTGGCAGCACTGGCCACTCCAGGCGTGATCACCCGCGCCTATTGGGGATCTCCTATCCCACCTTTCTCACTTTAGTTGCACCAAGCTACTTCAAACAAACAGGAAAGATGGCAAATGAGAAAGTTTATTTAGAGGGAATGAACGACTATTTATACAACTTTCAGGGCTACTGCGCCCAAGCGCTCTTTGGCCAATCATCTGCCAGAAAACCCATCAGCCTCTTGATTCCAAACCTCTATCAGATTGTAAACTCTTCATTCATACTTCATAGCGATTCCCTCTTAGATCCGCTCCTCTAAACACCAAATACTAAATTAGGACAATCCATCCTCAGCATAAGTCGCTGGTCAATCATATATAAGCATGTAAATTAATAGGAATTTGAGCATCCTCAGCATGAGTCGCCGGTGCTCTGAATTAGTTGGTGGAACCATTTTGGACGAGTCATAACGGGTTCATCAGCTTTTCACTGGAAACTCCCACAACAATCTTTAGATCGCATTTTAGCAGCGAATGCAGCTCCTGCCAAACCTAAACTCAATTAAACATATAACATTAAATAGTATTGAACTAGGCGATTAGCCAGCAATTAAGCCCAACTAACTGAAACCCCTAATTTGGATACTATTGGAAGGATTCATATGGTTAAAATCCCAACAAAACTCATATATAATAATGGTATAGTGCCATTTGTTACCAGCAACTTTGTGAATGTACCCAGCAGTTACTAAATAAGATTATAGAGTTGAAGGACATTCCCATATATGGCAATTGTAACCTATCCATTCCAGTGGATCATCAGGTCATAGTGGGACCAAAATTATTCCACAGTTCCCTAGGTTTTATATGGTAAGATAGTTACCCCAGTTGCTCAATCAAACTTGGAACCTGTTGCCATGCCCAGGTTCATTCTACCAGACCATGGATGATCCAGATGCTTTTAGCCAGCCTGTATCCTTATTTTGTGAAAATTAAGCGGCATCAAATCGTTGCTTTTATTCAAATTTACTTATGGAAGAGGTATTAAATATTATATTTTTAAAAACTGGATGAACTTGGGCTTAAAAACAATGAGCGTAAATTAATATGTTTTCTGATACCTCAAGAATGACTTTCCAGGTTGATAGGAGATGAAAGGACTAAGTGCTAGCCTTATTTGACAAGTATAGTAGTATTTTGCAAAAGATGACTATGTTTTGGGTGTACACATATGTGCTACACAATATTAATACTAGTAATCATTTGGCAATTTGACTCCATCCTAATTTGTAATCAAAGGCGCGGATAAAGTCATTAGTCAAATAATTAATAAGCTTGTGCATCAGGTAATGCTAGTGCCCTCCAAGAGTTTTTGTCCGCCCTGGTGTTGGTTATTAAAAAGAAAGATGGATCAACCTGTGTGGTAATAGAGTATTGTTAACTCAGCATTATCAAAAAAGTTCCTACCCTTTACCTTGTATTGACAATGCACTAGACCTCTTGGGCAGTACACAGTATTTTTTCGCCGTGGATTAAATCTTTGGATATTAAAAGATTGAAATGCCATCAGAGGAACAGGAGAAGTGCACTATGATACCACTCAGGATCTATACCAACACGCTAGGATGTTGTAAGGGCCGTGTAACGCCCTCAGGGCCATTCCAGCAGGCCATGGATAGCATATTAGAAAAGTTAAAAATTTTCTGTGTGTAAGTGTATCTGGATGATATAGATGTATTAAGAACGTTTATGTAGCATTCACAGCATTTTGAGGAATTTTTACGCCAGCTGGTTTAGGCTGATCTAAAAATTAAACCCCATATGTACAATTTCTTCTGCAAACAACTCGAGTATCAAGGTTTTATCATTGACAAATAAGTTTTTTGGGCTCAGCCCACTAAAATTGTAGCTATGAAAAAAGTCTCATGGCCAAGTATCATGCATGATATTCAGGTATCTTTTGGAAGGATTGGCTACTATTGCTAATTCATGAAAAACTTTAATAATATGTTAGCCGTTATTTCACCTTCTTATGGCTGGCGTTCCATTTGAATGGACGGGAAATTGAGATCTACCCTATATCAGATAAGGCTTTTACTAACCCAAGTGCCAATACTAACGTACTCAAACTTTGTTAAACCGTTCACTACTCAGACGTATGCATCCCTCACTGCTATAGGGGCGGTGTTATCTCAGCTGCTAATGAGTTGGTGGATTACCCCATAGCTTACTGTAGATGGATGTTGAATATACATGAACAAAATTATAATGTTACAGAAAAAAGTGTGTCTAGCTGTCATTTTTGCTTTACAGAATTTTGGGTTTACATCCATGGAGTGAATTTCACTGTGGTAAATGACCATGCTTATTTGCTCTGGTTACAAAAGCTTAAGGAGTTTGAAGGGCGGTTATCCCAATTGGCCTTGAAATAACAAGTTTACGACTTTGAGATTCAACACTAAACAGGCATCAAGCATCATAACGTGGATGGACTTTCCCATCTACCTACTGTAGCTTTGATGGCTGATTGTGATGACAAATTGTTTAACAAAAGGTCATTCAGAGATATGTTAATGAGCCTGTTAAAGTTCAATGCACGTTGGACAAAAATAATGCAAAATACATTTGTGGAGAATGGAAAACTGTACAATGTTAATGACAAACAAACCTTTTTGTTCCCTAGGCCTACCAAGTGGATGGATCTTATTATCGCCACTATTAAGGTGACAGGGAAAAGTAAATATAAAAAGATGCTTGAACAATTATGATCTCAGTATTATTGGAAAACATGTCTTCCAATATCAATGAGATCTCAGCTGCTTCCAAGAATGCCAAGCGGAAGCACCCTACCAGAAGGCCACTTCCTACCAATTCATTAAACCCAATTCTTCCTTGCACATCATCTCTGTGGACGTTGTGCGGCCCATGGCCAATACTTTTGGTCAGTTTAAATATCGTTGTGGCCATTAATCACCTTGCCAGATAAGTGGAGGCCCAATCAGTCAGGGACTTAGGGTGCACAACTATGGCTAAGTTTATCCTGGAAGATGCTATTTTTTGCACAGATGCCCCCAATTTATGTTAACAGACAAAAGAACTAATTTCTCATCCCAAATGATTTAAACTTAGATTTTAATGGGTATTAGAGGGGTATTATATAACCTATCACCTAAGACCAACGGCAATGTCAAACGTGTACCAAAACAGTTCAAACCATTTGTCCCATTTTGGCTTGAAATTTGGATTCTAAATTTTGAGTCAAACGTCTGAGGAATTTCTTACTAAGGGTGGCTCAGAACCAGGGTTTTGCCCACTCCAAGATATGCTTTAAGTTTAAAAAAGGGATTCAAGAATGGCCAGGAGAGGGCTTCCCAAAATGCGACCTTTAAAAGGTTGAGCTCCCATCATTCCAAACCTCAGTTCAGAATTTTTGCAGATTCTCTGAGCTTTTTAGGCCTAATGCCTTACAAGAGCATTGGCATGACAAGGTTTTGTCACAAAAACAAAACCTTGATCTTCTGGGGCATTGGCCCTCCCTAGTTTGCTCTGTCTTTTTCTTGTCTCGCTTGCAATGCCAGAGAAATGCTGGTATTATCTCACTCAATTTTATTACATTAAATTAAAATAAGGTTAATTTGGCAATTTGCATTATTGCTTACCTACCATTCTTTTTCCACGTCTGAGATTTCCCCAAATTTTGAGAGTTAAAGACGGGTTAGTACTATCCAACCCTACCAGCTTACCTCAGTGGTCCAACTTGGCTCTTGGGCTTATTTCAGCATCAATTTACTCCGCTGAAAATTAGGCATCTGGCAAATGAAATCTGGGTGGTTCTGTTCATTACATAATTCCAAACTCACCTTTTTTTTTCCTTTGCCCAATTCCAAGCTCCACTCACCTGACCTCATTGTTGCCTTGGGTCTTGGTTGTGAGTAATAAGCATCAGAGGGAGCTGGTGACTGATGTCCAACCTTGGAACCAGGGTGATGGTGGGTGTTTATTTGGATGAGGTCACCCTTCATCAGAGATTGGAGGGCACCATAGAACCTGGCCAAGAAGATTCCCTTCCCTTTGATCGGCCCTTTTACATGGTGGTTGCTGCCATGCCGCGCTAGACTGTGCACCCTTTTAGGGAGCGCATCCCAGCCAAGTTCCAGGTGTGCCTACGTCAGGTGAGTTGATCCAGAAGCTCAGTCCCAAATTGCCCTCATTGGGGTTTCCTCCACCACAAGGGATCTGGAGTTTATTCTGGATAAATTTCTTGGGGCTCAAGGAAACTTGCCTTAAAAAACCCACGTGGTGGCGGCCTCCTGCTTGTGAGCTCTCTTTTGGGGGTTTCACTTTAGTGGAGGGTAATGTGATGAAACGGTTCAAACCATTTATCCCATTTTTACTTGGAATTTGGATTCTGAATTTCGAGTAAAAAAACCCGAGGGATTTATGACTAAGGGTGGCTCAGAACCAGGGTTTTACCCACTCTGAGCTATGCTTTAGGCTCAAAAGAGCTTCAAGCATGGCCAGGAGAGGGCTTCCCAAAGTGCTACCTTTAAAGGGTTGATCCCCCATCATTCTGAGCCTCAGTTCAGTATTTTTGAAGATTCCCTTGGCCATTTAAGCCTCATGTCTTACCTGAGCTTTGGGCGTGACAAAGTTAGTTCACAAAAATTTTTCTCTCTGCTTGGCGTAACTTTTGGAGAAAAATTAATTTTGGTAAATTATAAGCAAACACTTAATTGCACACCAAAGTCTTGCTCCAATGTTGTCAGATCCCCCACTGACTGTCCCAGTGTGGGGCAGTGGCGAAACTCCCCCTCCATTTTCCATCTGACAGAAAAACGCGCTTGGACTGGCTCACCCAGTCATTCCAAACCCTTGGGACAATTCGTTCCTCCCAAGGATCTCAATGCCCATCTCACCCAAACCCAAGTGGTGCCCCGCCGCCCCCTGGTGCTCCCCAGAGCAACATGTGTTTTGGCCTTAGGGTCAAATATGGGAAATTTTTCCCCTACGACAACCAAGCCATTATCAAAATGGCTCAGGTGGTAATGACACCAGCCTGTTTTATTGACTTCTGCCCCTATAAGGGTACTTTGATCTTGGATTCCCCTGTGAAGCTGATGCAGCCACTGCGGCAATGGTGCCATTAATTTGTAACAATATTCCCCTCCCAACAACTCAGACTCAGCTCCCAATGGACACCACCTTGGTGGTCCAGTTCGCTGGTTTGCCCACCCACCTCCCCCCCCAAAGTGCTCCACCAGGAGCTGATGGATGGTTTGGCAGCCTATGGCTCCAACCACATCTTACAATTTGTGGTCCCAAATGGGGCCACACGCCTTTCTGGGCCTCGGGTGTATGCCACAATCAGCCCTGGATTTACAAAAATTTCTTTGGCAATTCCCCCCATGCCACCATCCCATCTGCCCCGACCATCCGTTCTGGGCCTGCATTGAGGGCAAATGAACGATTTGTCCATCTTTTTTTGAGTTAGACCACTCAAAATATAAATGCCCATACTCAGAAACTTCTGCTGATGTTGAAAGTTTGCCCAATGCCCACTAATCTACCACCCACCCCACGCCAACTCCAACATGGGTACAATCCTACCACCCATCCTCCAATTCCTGATGCTGCAGCTGCAGCTGCAACCACCATTCAGCACCCACCTTGCCCCAATGCCATAAATAATTCATCCAACCAAACATCAGATTGGATCCCAGTTCAATCCCATGCATCCACAAATTGAATCCAACAAACCTCAACCTTACGCTGATTCCCCAATCCAATTCAACCAAAATTAATGGGAATCATTGGATGAAATTGACAAATTAGGTAACGTCATTGAAGAACTGACGCTGCAACTCGAGCGGCTCTGTAACTCAGAATGAGATGCAAAATTCTCACCTCATAAATATGTCCCACAACCTAATGCCAAACTGTTCTACAGCGACCACCAGCCTGCAGTAGAAGCAGCTGCCACACCAGATTGCCATCCACTTCACAAAGCTGCCGCCAAATCTGTGGCTGCACTCGCAGGAGGAATTCCACCTCCTGCCATCCTCATAAATCTTACTGCATAAAGTAAGATCAACATGAAAACTTTACACAAAAACGTCACTGAAGCCATCCAGAGTGTGGTAACAGTAGCACGGAATCTATAAGCAAAAATAACTCAAACCAATATTGCCACATTCATTAAATTCCCAGACGCCTGCCTCAAAGCTGAAGACGCTTTGGGCAAATAAATCGTTGGTATAATGATGGCCGGCAACTACTTGGAAGTTCCAGTCATCAAGGATATCAAACCCCATGCCGCCGATGCCCCCACACCCTTACTATCTGCCTTAACATGCACCCTACTCTGGAATGAGATGGATACGGCCAATGATGAGCCCCCCAATCCCCCTCCCCGTCCACCATGGAGGGATACACACACACACACACACACACACACACACACCACACACACACACACACACACACACACACACACACACACACACACACACACACACACACACACACACACACACACACACATATTCGCTGCCCACCTGGTTAGATATTTTGTTAGGTACGATTCAATTGATCTGTCCATTTTGGGCGTTTTGTTTGAATCATCATTTTTTATTATTATGTTTTTTAATTTTAGTTCTGTAATGTCCATCCCTGGTCAGCATACCTCAGTTAAATAAAGGTTAGTTCACAAAAACAAAATCTTGAGCTTTTAGGGTATTGTCCATCCCTGGTTGCTCTGTCTTTTTCTTTTCTCGCTTGCAATGCCAGATAAATGCCTGGAGCACTTTGCTCAAGATTATAATGTTAAATAAAAAAGAGTTTAGCTTTCCTTTCTCATGACAATCACTTTAGTTACTACGATTAGATTTGAACAGCAAATTTGGATAATCACACACAGGAAAGATGGGCGACTTTAATAACAAAAATAATACAACATGGGCGAGCGTCATGGCAAGCGGTGCGCTTAATGGTGCAACTAAGGGCAAGAAACGCCCTGGAGGGGGACCAGGAACCCAGGCCATAAAAAAATTGCAAACTCAGACACCGTCTGGGTTTATGGTATTTACTGTAAAGCACGCGCATACATGTACATTCAATTCAACCAACCTTTGTCAAAGGTGGAACATGGGATCAGACTCTTCCTTGGGGATGAGTCACCAACCCTGTGGGAGAAAACATGTAAGGCACAGCCCTCGCTTTTCCCTTCACGCGGTGTACATAGCCACCAACAACATGGGCCATGGCTGGATCAATATTGGTTTTGAAACAGCCGATGAAGCTGATGCCGCAGCAAAAATCTGCGTGGAAATTTCCCTCCCTGAGGGCAAAAAAATTGTGCGCACTGTGCGCAACAGATGGAACAAGGCGAAAACTTTGTTCATCTCCTTTGACTCGCTCCCCACCAACCTTCCTCATAAGGTAATTGAGGAGGAGCTCCGCAAAGGTCTTGTGGCCTATGGAGAAATCCAACAACTTGAATTACAGTGATTTTGCTTAATGCCCGATCTGTGCATGGGCAAAGCTATTGCTGTAATCAACCCCTTCCCAGAAGTGGAAGAGGATTTATCCAGAATTCCCCACGCAGCAGAATTTCACTTCGCAGATGGGGGCCAGTCAGCTGAATTTTGAGTTACACTGGAACGCGCACCACCCATTTGCAACCACTGTGGCTCACTGGGCCACAAGGAACATGCATGCCCTGTAAAAGAGGGCTTAATGGAAAATGATTTTTGTGAAGAAGCTATGAACGAAGATAATGAAAACTTCGCCAAAATGACTGATGGCCACCACCCATTCCGCTGGGGTGATGATGGACTATACTCCGTCGTGGACCCAGTTACAAAATAAACAGCATAAAGCAGCACAAAAAGCCCACAAGAGAGCAGCGGCTGAAGCGGCGGCACATGCGGAATCCGCCATTAACCACGTACAAATTTAGGAGGATATTTCAGATATTCACCAAACCAACCAATCAGTATAATATACTCAGGTCGAAAATTTTCACAGTAACCAAACTGAGCCACAAAGCGTCATCAGTCATGCACATACTGAGGAACAATGCAACCACAACTTGGGTGAAAATGCGGTGCACAATGCAACAAAGTTGAACCTCAAAAATATAAAATCCAATCAACAACCCGCATCAAATTAACATGAGACCTGTACAGGAAAAGTTGACACAGATGCAAAAAACTACAATTCCCTTGAATCATTGGGTCAGATCAAGGGAACCAACAATGGCAGTGGAAGAGTTGGAGTACAGACGCGGAGCATGGCCAAAATGAGCCGCGGTGGGGTAGGACCAGAGGGTCCTCCCAACCGCTCCTGAGGCGCCACAGGCACGACAGTGTCAATAGGGACGTTAAATATTGCGGGAGCCAGGGCTCATACGTCCCAAGCCAAATGCTGGCATACCTGCAAAAACCTCTTGTAGACATCTTGGCCATACAAGAAACCCATTGCCTAGAAGGGGAAGAAGAATCCTGGTCAACCAGGGTCGCATCATCACAATCAGTATGGATGTCTCACTGTGGGGTGATAGTCCAAAACAACAAAAAATTTAAAATCACAAATTCCATCACACTTGCACGGTTGAGTCCTGGTAGCAACAATCACATGCCAAGATGAAATAATTTTGTTAGCATGTATCTACGCACCGTGCACTGCAACTGAGAGAAAATTTTTTTGAAAACAATTCTACTCTCACCCTCCCACCAGATATCATCATGTTAGGCGATTTCAACTGCTGGGATAACCCCAATACAGATTGATGGCCTAATTCCAGGGGATACCCACCTGGACACATTGAATATCGCACAATGAAGGCATCTCTTGGCTTACAGGATGCTCTTCCCCCCAATTCACTAATCCTTCCCCATATGACAAGACCCAACATACGTGAGGGACTGCTCATATTGATGAGTTTTATTGATCACATCCTCGTCTTACAATCCCACCACTCAAGAATCTCCAAATTTACAACAAAAAAGATCAATTTTTCTGATTACCGATTAGTTACAGTGAAGTTAGCGCCAACCCAATCCCACACACAGGTGTCTCCTTGAGAAAGCTTCACCCAGAAAATATAAGATTGCCTGAGATATCTGACTGGGTTGAAAACAAGGCTACAAACCCAGAATTCACAGCCCCATTCACTTTGGATCCCATCAGAACATGGGAAAATTTCAAAAAGGATTTAATCAACAAAATCTGACCTATTGCATCACACAAGTACACCGCGGACACAGCCACAATTAAGCGTACCTTGGCAGAACTAGACCACCTGGAAATAAATACTCCAAGATCTGGCTATAGCCCTAACTGGGGATGCAAATGGGCAGAAGTTTCAGCCCGACTTAACAATCTCATCTTTGAACACCAACACAGAATCAAAGTATCAAACAAAGGTAAGTTCATAAAGGAAGGCGAAACCTGTTCAACATACTTTTTTCCGCCAATTCCACTCCCATGGAAACCAGCCCACATGCACACAGGTCTGAAAGACCAACGGCACCGTGGCAACTGACCCTGAGGAGGTCAAGGTGGAAGTACGCCACTATTACACTGAATTATATTGCGATATGCCAACATATCCACAAAAAATTGAAGAATTTATACAAAATGCTGAGATACAAAGTACACCACCAATTTACAACATACTATCCCTAATTACATGGGAGAAGCTTTGAAAGACAATTCGCGATGCACCACGTAGGAAATGCCCAGGGCCTGATGGGATACACTACGAATTATACAAAAAATATTTTTAACAAATCGCCCCCCTCCTATTGGCGTCAATGAACCAGAGCTTGTTGGAAATACGCCTATTACCAGGAGGCCAAGAATCCTATGTTATAACCTTGTATAAAAAAGGTGACAAGTTGGACCTGGCCAACTGGTGCCCAATTGCACTCTCCAACACTGACACA
Source organism: Massospora cicadina (assembly GCA_022478985.1). NCBI lineage: Eukaryota > Fungi > Entomophthoromycota > Entomophthoromycetes > Entomophthorales > Entomophthoraceae > Massospora > Massospora cicadina. The sequence continues at coordinate 38,007 of JAKSZP010008489.1, read as the reverse complement.
AAAATTCTAACAAAAATTCTAGCTAGATTAGGCGCAATTGCATCTGACGTCCTATCACTCAATCAGTTTGGGTTTATACCAGGGCGTTCAATCTGGAACAACATTCACCCTGTTGCAAACATTTGCTAATCCAAAGCAACTGGTGCCCTGGTCTTCTTGGATCAGGAAAAGGCGTATGACTGTGTTAGCTGCCATACCTAAAATAATGTCTACATGCCTTCAAACTCCCACCAAGATTCATAAAATGGGCGATGCTCCTAACAGAATCTGCAACCATGGCTGTATGCGGCCCTGGATTCCTAACAAACAATATCAAACCACACAGAGGGCTCAAACAAGGGGTCCCCTCAGCCCACTGCTATACAATTTCAGCTTTGACCTGCTCCTCCGAGTAACTGACTCACGTCTCATGGGGATAACCGCACAAGGACAACCAACAGTCAAGATACTGGCCTTTACAGATGACTGCGTAGCAGGTATAGCAAACAATGAAGATGCCCGACAGCTGGAACAAACTATAGAGGAATATTCCAAGGTGAGCAATGCATCGCTCAACAAAAGAAGGACAGAAATCATCCTCTTAGGCAAATACACAAACAATTGGGCCATTACATCAGAACCTCACACCAACACTCGAAGAAAAAACCCAATTATTTTACCCTTTGCAACACCTCCCACCACCACTCCTGTCCGACACCTTGGAATTTGGCTAGAATCAGGGGGATATGCTAATGAGACAATGGAAAGTAACCTGTTACAACGGGTATCCAAACGCGTCGCCTCCCTCAAGGGAAGAGCCCCAGGACTAACAGGACGAGTTACAGTTGCAAACTCGCTCATCCTCCCGATACTGTGGTACCAGGCCCATGCGATAGCCTTCTCACCTACCTTTATAACCTCAATTCGCGCGCTTATCCAGGGCTGGGAGTGGCCTGGCTCTCACCCTCCTATACGGATGGAAACACTATTTGGCCCACGCTCAAGAGGAGGCATGGGACTAATAGATTTTGAGAGCCATGCCAATCACATCCTAGGTACCTGGATAAAGGAAATCCCTTGTTCCAGACCTCCCGCAACAACATTGGTCCAGAGCAGCAAGGACTAACTTTGCACAGGCGCTCAAATTAACCAACCCACATAGTCCACCCAGACTACTTTTATACCTTGCCAAGCACCCTACTGCAACGGGTCCGCATGAAACCTCCCCTCATTTCAAACATATCCTCTGAACTATCCGCTGTATGGGATGGACCATAGAGAACATGGGTACTATACAGGGAAGGGGACGACCCAGCCCCCAATTCAAATCAAGAAACCCAGAAAACCACCCCCAGAGGGATATGCTCGCAACAACCCCAAAAATAGCTATAATAGAATACCTAGATATGCTGGACATTCCCTATGATTTAACCACACAGAAGACAATGTGGAAAATGACTCAACACCCACTCCTGCAGCCAAGGATAAGAGCAAACGCCTGATGCTGTCTGAGAAGGACCTATAGGATGGCGGACCATTCCAACTCCCTCCATAAAACATGTGCAGTATGTGGAGGGGAGGGATCCCTACATCACCGCCTAGAAACATGCCCCCCAACCAAAGCTATATGGCAGGAAGTCGCACGCCTGCTCAAGATTCAAAACGAACAGGAATTCTCAATATCAAAGAGTATCTTCGCGCTCAAGATCGAGTCACCAATCCCATCTACCCTCCTCTCCCTAATAATACCCATTGCAATGTGGACAATACACACAATTGCATTAGATGCGTTCAAGGGCACGGTCCCAACCATTCATGGGATTATTAACAGATTCCATGTCCACTTACTAGAGCACTTCTAAGCCAGGCTCTATGGATATATGAGACCAAGGCAAAAAGCGCTCATAGAATCATGGTTCCCACTCTGGTTCCTCCACACAGACCCTTTCCTTCACACCTGCTCCATAGCAGGGGAAACCCCCTCAGAGTAGTGCACCAACCCCCCCATACCTGGCAGTCCCGCTGGCAACAGGGGTAACTTGAGTACCCTGGGGTGCCCAATTTTTATATTCCTTAGTTATTCTCTTAGTTTCACATATATTCGGTAATGTCTGTCCCCTGGTCGGCTTACCTCAGTTAAATAAAAATAAAAAAGAGTTTACTTCAGGGATTTGCATCCTCAATTTGCTGCCATTCTTTTTTCACTTCTGATAATTCCCAAAATTTCAGCAGCTAAAGAAAGGTTGGTATTATCCAACCCTACCAGCTTAACTCAGTGGTCCAACTTGGCTCCTGGACCTAATTTGGCATCAATTTACTCCACTGAAAATTCAGGTATTTGACAAATGGAATCTGGGTGGTTCCATTTGTTACATAATTCTGAACTCAGCCTTTTTCCTTTGCCCAATTCCAAGCTCCACTCACCTGACATCATTGTTGTCTTGGGTCTTGGTTGTGAGTAACCAGCATCAGAGGGAGCTAGCGACTGATGTCCAACCTTGGAACCAGGGTGATGGTGGGTGTTTATTTGGATGAGGTCACCCTTCATCAGAGATTGGAGGGCACCATGGGAATCTGGACCAGCATATTCTCTCCCTTTTGGTCAGCCCCTTTACATGGTGGTTGCTGCCATGCCGCGCTGGACTGTGCACCCTTTTAGGGAGCGCATCCCACCCAAGTGCCAGGCGTGCTCCCCACATTGGGTGGGTTGATCCAGCAGCCCAGTCCCAACTTGCCCCAATTGGGGTTTCCCTCACCACAAAGGGATCTGGAATTTATTCCAGATAAATTTCTTGGGGCTTGAGGTAACTCTCCTCAAGAAGCCCTCATGGTGTCGACCTCCTGCTTGTGAGCTCTCTTTTGGGGGTTTCACTTTAGTGGGGGTGATGTGATGAAATGGTACAAACCGTTCATCCCATTTTGGCTTGGAATTTAGATTCTGAATTTCGAGTCAAAACACCCAAGGTATTTCTGACAAAGGGTGGCTCAGGACCAGGTTTTGCCCGCTCCAAGCTATGTTTTAGGCTTAAAAGAGCTTCTAGCATGGCCAGGAGAGGGCTTTCTGAAGTGCGACCTTTATAAGGCTGAGCCCCATCATTTTGAACCTCAGTTTGGAAATTTTGTAGCTTCTCTTGCCATTTAGGCCTCATGCCTTACCTGAGCGTTGGTTGCGACAAGGTTTTGTCACAAAAACAAAATCAAGAGCTTCTGGTGCATCAGCCCCTCCCCTAATTTCTCTTTCTTTTTCTTGTCTCGCTTGCAATTCCAGATAAATGCAAGGATCAACTCACTCTAACTTACTACGTTAAATGAAAATAAAGGTTACTTCTGGTATTTGCATCCTCACTTATCTACCATTCTTTTTCCACATCTGAGATTTCTCTAAAATTCAAAAGTAAAAAACGTGTTGTTATTATCCAACCCTTCCAGCTTACCTCAGTGTTCCAACTTGGCGGTTTGATTTATTTTAGCGTTAATTTAATTCGCTGAAAATTCAGGCTCCGTTGAACATAATCTGGGTGATTCTGTTCATTACCAAACATGTGAATAGTTCTCTTATGGTGATTTTACATAAGTTAGTTATAAGCAAAGCATCTTTATGGAGCCTTTTTCTGCCTTTCACTATATTTGCGTACAACATAATATAACATTCTGCTATGAGGCACTCCCTGTTCTCCTTACTTCATAGAGAAGCAAACTTCATCACTGACACTTTTGTATTCATGTGTTGTAGAAGAGAGTATAAGTCCTAGTAGGTAACTTGATAAGCATGCATGAACCTTTATTAAGTATTAAAGTTCTGCTTTCTCTAACGCATTGGATTAGATAGTCAAGGCTAGAGCATGTAATAATAAAGACCGCTTGACATTATCTACTTTTGGCATAGGCGAATTGGTCTGGTATCATGACAATCATGACTTTGGAAAACAAGTAAATTAGCACCTATTTTAAAAAACCATTTGAGATTATATATAAAACATCTATCATTGCCTACACTCTGAATGATCCTATAAAAGGCCATCTTATCAATTAAGCGCATGTTAAGTGACTTAAAAAGTACTATCTTCGCTAAGGTCTTTTGACCCTGAGATCTCTATAGCTCATTTGACCCCACTCATCTTTTTTATCTAATGTTTAGTCAAGAGGGGGAAACGTTTCAATTGGTTAGCCAACCATCAGCTTATGCACTATTGATTTAGTGATTTTATTTTAGCTAATAATTAAGAAAAGGACTTATTTGCTTAATGAATACTCTAGCGCAGCCCCCAACTTCTTACAGATTTTCCCCAGTTGTATTCAATTACTTTTGGTAATTTCACCTCAGTGCTGTAGTTATAAATATATATGGTGGACCAAATCTTAAACCCCAGTCAGCTCACAGACCTTGGCTCTCTTAACATGCGATTCCAACTCAATGTCTGGGGGTCTACTCCGCGCAGATTAGGCACTAAACAACCTTTTCTATGATCACAAGTATTTTCATAGAGCAAATTTTCCCTGATGCTACCTCTTGTAGCATCAATCACTTTGGTAAACTCTTTGTGCCCATGGTGAAACTCTTGAAAACACTCTTAGACATGTTTTATGTACGTTGGCCCTCAGGACTCAATGAAAGCCAATCCAACCTTTTCTTGGCAGCTCAGCTTCAAGATACCCACGATATAAAAGTCTTCTTCCAAACAGAGCAGATCTCAGAATGGCTATTGTATTCTTTATCTTTGGTTAAATACAGACTGATTACTGGCAATTTAATCACTTAAACAACTATAAGTACAAGTAAAAGGATAAACGTGAGATTCTGTGGAAAGGATTTTTATTAAGATAAATAGTGGAGTATTTTATACTTCTAAGGAAAAACGTAAAATTAACGAATGAAATATTAAAAAGTATTTGGGAATATGGGCTTTGGTATGTGGATTTTCAAAATCCCTTGGTCAGACGTCTTCTGACTGCTGCTTTAGTCACTTCGTCCATTTAGCTAATTCTTGTGGCCATGAGCTCAGTATCACTGTGGTTATTTTCATACCTGGATATCCAGGGCCTTTTTACTAGTCCCTGCTTAGGGTTTTAGGCTATTGTACCTTCTGCTGATATTGGTTTGTTACTAAATTTGGTAATACTCATCTCAACATTAGGTTTAAGCGATGGAGCTCATATGATGCGCCTCATATTGTGGTTTCAAGTGACTCTCAAAATTATAATGAAGCTAATTAGTTAATATTCTACTTTGATCCTTATACACTCTCATCACCATAATTCAGTCTGTTCATTGTTAAATCATTGGCAGAATGCAAATTATTCTGTCCCCCCAAGGTATATAAGGTAGTCAATTTTAGTTTTGAATTTGGTGGCATCATCTTCATAAATTAAATCTTATGACTCGTGAGGGCAAAAATATTTCGCATGACATCAACCCAATCTGACTGAAAAAGCCTTTGCTCGCCCACATCTGCAGAAGGGCCTCAATCGCCCCATCCATGGTGGGTTGGTTTCCTGTTCCGCCACTTGTCTGAGACTAAATTCTAGTCATTCCACTGGTTGAGTAGTAATCTTCTGCACCATTTGTGGCCTCATCCGTGACACTTCCAATCCTTATATATAAACTGGGGAATGATCTGAGGTGCCAAGCGTGTACTTTATGAAAGACAAAATTAGTATCATCATCCTGGATGGGCTATTCCGCTCATCTCTTTGTTAACACAGTAGCAGGACCATTCTAAATGGCCTATACCTTCTCAGGTTGTGTTCCCCTCTGGTGGTAAAACAAAATATTGTCTCCTTGGTTAAACTCAGGTAGCCTAGTTCATCTCTGACTCTCCTGTTGGCTCTGAGGAACGGGCGTTCAATGTCGTTGGAAATTTCTAAGTATATTCTCATAAGTTTGTCAGCTAACTCCTGTTGGTAGCTTCCAGGTGGCAGGTTCTTCCAATACAATGAGATGATTTGGTGCTAGGAGGGTTGGCAGAGCTTCTTCTCGCCCATAAAGAGCTTTGAAAAGGGACACCCCAATCACTTGGTGGTGGCTCGACCAGTAAGCCAACAACGCTGAGTTCAGCAACTGATTCCATTTTGACTTGTAGTTGAGTGCCATTTTTTAAAACCCCTCCTAAGGTTTCAATAACTCGCTCCACACTTCCGTTTAAAGATGGAGTGTAGGGGTTAGTGAACTGCTGTTTCATCCCCCTCTAAGTCCATCAGCTTACTAACCAAGTACAAGATAAAGTTCTTACAGTGTATTCCTTGACTGCAGAGGCCTTGACCCACTTGATGAAGTGATTGATCGTTACTAAGATAGACTTGGATCCATTGGAGGCAGTTGGCAAAAGTCCCACCAAGTCAATTGAGACTTTACTAAGAGGTGCTATGGGGGAATCGTCATATACTTGAATTATTTCTCCAGCGGAAAAAACTTGCCTAAGGTATGCATAACTCCAAGGCTTGTTTCACTTCGTCTGACATGCACTCTCATTAGAAATTCTCTTTCAAGTATGCCAACGTCTTTTAGATCTTCCATGGCCCATGTGCTTGTGAGCTTCCATAAATAGCTTTATGCAATTTCTAGGCTGTATATATGGGTACCACTTGTTTTATATTCTTCTGTACTTTTCCATTGACACGCCAGGTGTTTTTGGAACATCTCCTCAGGATGTCTTTTACTTCCTCTGTATTGTCCTGCCAGGCCTCTTCTGGTAGCCCAATTAGGTCATAGAGGTGATCGATCTTGGGTGCTTGCAAGTAAAACACTGTTAATATTGACAAGCCATCCACTTTGAGGTGTTTATCTCTTGCTAAATGTATGATATTGAAATAATATACTTTGAGGAGTACATCCCACAGGGCAAGGCGTCCATTGGTATCCTTCATGTTTTTAACCTTTGGAGTGACGCATGATCTGTGACCAACATAAAATGTACCCCATACAAATAAAGCCTAAAGTGTTTGACTGCTCTGATCACTGCCAAGCACTCGCGCTTGGTGACTGTATGGTTTTTTATTCTTTGTTTTAAACTTTTGATCTTTTTCTTAATTGAGTGACCCACTCCATCTTCATCCAAAAGTGCCAATATCGCGCCAAGTCCTAAATCACTGGCGTTAGTAAGTAGGTAGAATGTCTAGTTGAAGTCAGGATAGGCAAGATTGGTGCCTCTACCAATTGTGCCTTTACTCCACAAAGACCTGCTCTTGCCACATGACACACTAGAACTTCATCTCCTTAGTAAGCAGGTATGGGGGTGCCGTTAAGTCCACAAGATAGTGGATTACTGATGGTAGTACTCCACCATTCCAAGGATCACTTGGATATCCATATGCTCCTTGGTGTCACCATTGCCATGATGGCGTTCACCTTCCTATCTTGAGGTTTAGTTCCACTAGGGCTAATCTCGTGACCAAGAAACTCCTAATCTCTTGAGGAAGGTACACTTTCTCCATTTCAGCCTCAGGTTAGATACACGCAGTTGCATAAAGACCTCCTAAAGGTGCTGCAGATGCTATTGAAACGTTTGGCTGGGTACAGTGATATTGTCGAGGTATATCAACACACTTGATAGCTTGAGATTGCCAAGAATGTGATCATCATACGGTGGAAGGTAGCAGGGGCGTTGCAGAGCCTTGTGGCATACTCATGGGATTAAACAATCCATGGTTATTGATCAAGGGACAAATCTTCTGATCCTTAGTTGAGATCCCCATCTGCCAGTAGCTGCTGGCTAGATCCATTGCTGAAAAGTATTTCAAGCCGCTTAGGCTTTTCAAAGTGTCATCAATTCATGTTAGTGGGTACAAGTCCTTCTTGGTTATATCATTTAGGCGGCGGTAGTTTATGACTATTCTTTGGGTTCCATGCTTTTTGTGCACCAGCAAAAAAGGAGATGTCATGAGCTCTTCAACAGTCTATTCATCCATGATCTGCCTATTTGGTTGAGCTCTTGTGCAATAACTTCACCTTATGCCTTTGAGAAGCAGCAGGGGTAGACTTTAAGGGTAAAGAGGAACCAGTATCCATCCTGTGAACCTCGTCATTGCATAGGCTATAATCGTTGGAGCAGAGACTGAAGATTTCGCTAAACTCGTCTAAAGGTTCATCAAGCTCCTTCTGCTTCTTAGGGGTCACATACCCAAACCCAAGCTCATCAAAATCTCCTACTGCATGGACAGATTCGATATCTTAACAACCGTTCAGTTGGGCCAGTGCAGCAACTTGTCATTTTTTGACCCGTATAGGTTGTGTAGTGATGTTTCACAACATAAATGTTCAACTCTTCAAAGTAGGTGGTGACACAGAATCCTGATAGTACTTTGGGCTTTTGTTCACGGATTCCATTGCAGCTGTACACTTTCAATATGGTGTCAGGCGGAATTTTCACTCTAATTGAAAGGATCATCCTGTGTTAATTCCCTGGTCATATCTCTATGGTTTCATTAGTGCTTAAAAAGAGTTCTTCCTATGTGCTGACGGTAGGTAGTAGCTGCTTTATGCCTTTCTCAGTCAAGGTGTAATGAATGGATTATATAGATTGGTCTGTATCAACCAAGCACATATGTTGTTTCTGCAGTTTGACGTCCTTTTCTTTAAACACCAGTGGAAGTTGATAACTCAAGATGCTCACCATGCTAGTGGTGAAATCAACCCTCACCCCAAACTCCAGGAGAAACAGTGTCCCAATTATAAAGTTAGAGTGGTCGCTGTCCAAAACCGCAGCAAGTTCCATCAGGACCATGCGCCCAAATCATAAAGGTAATGTAGAATAAGCTCCTAGAGCACGGGTAACGTCAGTTCCTGAAGTGAGGTACTTCACGTTGTAGTCAATGTTGGGCACAAACTTCCATTTCTTCATGAGTTTAAATGAGATGATGTTAACTGGAGCCTCGGTGTTCAGTACTGCCAATATGTGCACCTTCTGGATTGTAACCTCCACTTTTGCTGAAAGGGTTTCCAGTGGTCAGCACATCAGCAGCAGATTCCTCAGACTGTCTTAGAGCAGCAGCGCTAGTAATTTTTGACAGTATCCTCGCCATCTGGTGCTAAGTTTCTAAAGGTAGCCATAATTAACTGCTCGTCTTCTTCTACTGAATTGATGACCCGGGTAGGCTGATTTGCTTGTGCCAAATAGGTATCACTTGATGAAGATCCGTCAGTGCCGTGAGCTCTTAATCTAGAAGGCACAGTCACTGCACTATGTACCACTATCACGTAGTATCCTGCGCTAGCCAAATCGTCATCTTTATAGTCATCTTCACCCTCAGTGTGGAGATCCACCCAGCTTACGGCGTTGGGGTATCCTCTTTAGGGGGTGTGCCCTTCTTTTCAGCAGCAAGTATTGGACAATTTCGATAAAAGATCCTAGGCTGTTAAAACTTATTGCAGGTAAACTCTCAATGAGGCAAGCGTTAAGTGATTGGGTATTCTTATCCTTTAATTTGTCAACCTTATCGTTGATGATATAAACAGCCTTATTAACTCTTTTAATGTGTGTTTTAAATCCTGTTGCCTAAAATTCAGCTTTTTACGTCCCTTGTACGTTGAATAAAGCTTCCTTAAGCGCCTTGAAGGACGTTGCACTCTTAACCTCAAGAATCATATGCATAATCAGATTAGAGTGAATCTCCAATGAACTCAATAAAATGACTTTCGTGATAGTAAAATCCATAGTTCTTGTGTTCCATATGTTGTTGATCCTTGAATTAGTAGCGAGAGGCGTAGTTCACAACTAAAAATTTTTGCCCATTTTCATCAGGAGGAACACTTGTTTCATATTTTGGACGTCTTGTTCACTACCAAACTATGAATGGAGAACAACTTTACTTTGGCCAAAGATAGTCCAGGTCGTAGATCATGCTAAGGTTCTCCTGAGCCTCGCAGCTCATACGCCCTTTCACGTGGTGAGCCTTCTGGAGATTAATAGCGCCATCCATGTTGTTCTCATACATCTTGAGGAAACCTGCATCGTTCCTTCTCCAGGCGTATACATGGTCTAAAAGTACGGTTTAAAATTAAGATCCTCTTCAACAGGATCAGCGTTCATTGTAGTTGGCTGAGTAGAGGTTCTGACCAATTGTGGTACATTCCTTTGAGTGGCCCACATAGGCGATGCTAATCAAGTTATAAGTCGATTAGAGGTGGGCTCTGGTACAGTATGCATTTGTGCCTTCAAATCTTCTATACTCTTGTCCATCGCAAACAGCATATTATCATGCTGTTTCAAGTGCTCTCCAAATTCATTCAGAGTGGTGATGTTTTGGCCATTCTCTTTCTTGAGGAATACATGTCTCTCCTTATGATTCTTAAGAGTAACTTCCATTTAGTATTAGAGTAATGGTCCTCTTACAATAAGTAGTGGGGCAATTCATGCTCTTTTATCAGTCTCCTTGACATGCTCAAGATCGTTACATAGATTGTATATTTCTAATTCCAGGGTACATATTCTTATACTGAAGATATCCTCATCCCTCACCAGGAGCTCAGAGATTCCTCTCCATGATATACTTCCATATCTGCTTCACTGTTAAACTGCTTATGAGAACTCTCATGATTGTTACTAGGGACTGATGATGCCACCCGTGTAGTGAGCACCATAGTCAGCTTTCTGGACTCATCTTGCTTAACATGTGAGGATGAATCGCTTCTCAGAGGTTCTACTCCGCACATATTAGGCAATAGAAAACCTTTGTTAATATTGCAGTCATCCTTTTAGAGCAAATTCTCCTCTGATGCTACCTCTTGTATCATTGATCACTTTGATAAACTTTCTTCACACCCATGGAGAAACTTTTGTAAATACTGTTAGAAATGTTTGTTGTAAGTTGGCCCTTGGGACTTAATGGAAGCCAATCTAACCTCTCCCTTGGAAGCTCAGCTCCAAAGTATCCACAAAAGAGAGTGCCTTCTTCCAAACAGAGCAGTTCTCAAACTGGTTACTGTATTTTGTATATTTGGTTAATCCCCAACTGGTTACTGGAAAACTAATCACTTAAACAACTATAAGTACAAGTAAAAGGATAAACGTGAGATTCTGTGTAAAGGTTTTTTATAAAAATAAAAATTATAGAATTTTTATACTTTAAAGAAAATTTCAAGATATAAAATGAATGATTTAAGAAAAGTATTTGGAATATGGGCTTTGATATATGGATTTTCAAGATCCCTTGGTCAGATGTTTTCTGACTGCTTTATTCACTTCATGCAATTGGGCTAATTCTTGTGGCCATAAGCTCATTATCGCTATGGTTATTCCTAAACCTTGATATCCAGGGCCTTTTTACTAGTCTCTGATTCTGGGATTTAGGCTATTGTACCTTCTGCTGATATTGGTTTGTTACTAAATTCGGAATACTAATCTTGACACAGGTTTAAACAATGGAGCGTCTAGGATGCACCTCACATTGTGGTTTTAAATGAAACTTTAAATTTGATAATTTTCATGATTTGGTTATATTCTCCTTCAATCCTCAAATGCTCTCACCAGCACAATTTGGTCTGCTCATCATTGCATCATCAAAGTGCAAATTATTTTGGCCTCCTGAAGCTATTTTAGGGAATCAATTTTTATTGAAAATTGGTTGATTCATCATCTTAATAAAGAAAATCTTCTAACTTATGAGGAAAAATTATTTCGCATGACATCAACCCAATTTGACTGAAAATTCATCTGCTCGCTTACATCTTTAGAGGCCTTAATTGCCCACATCCATGGTGGGTTGGTTGCCTGTACTGCCACTGGTATGGAGTGAATTCTAGTCATTCCACTAGTTGAGGAATGATCTTCTGCACCATTTGTGGCCTCATCTGCAACAACTCCACTGTTGAAATTTCCGCCACCTCAATTTAATAATTGCATTGACACCTGTCCAAGGTGTTCATATCCACTCCTATTATATTGAATTTGTAAACTCTATCTTATCTTCCATGCTGGCATAAAAATAAGTAGTATGAGGATTAATTATTAATTATGGCAACCTGCCAGTACCTCAGCTGCAGTTAATTTATTGTGACTATAATGAAGTACCCTTAAGCCTTAGTGATTAGCTGCCTTAGCTTATTTTTTAAAACTACATACTAGTCTAACATTTTGAAGTGCTATTTTAAAACATAAAATGCTTCAATAGGAGGGGAGGATACCCTAGTGGTAGAGTATGGACCCTCTACCACTCCTCCCTGAGTTCGATCCTAGTAATGTACTTTAGGTAGGGGACAATTTTGACTGTGTTGGTTTTGCGCACCAACACCCTGAACTGAGATAGCAGATAGCAAAGGCGGTCCATGGAGTTCCTGGCCTATCATACGCCGTGCATGGAGGTTTTCCAGGTTTTATCCTCCTTTCCCATTTTCTTCACTTCCCTAATTGGTGCGGTATCATCCTCAGGTCAACCCACCTCAAATAAAATTTAAAATGCTTCAGTAGGAACGCTAGTGGAAGGGGGATAACTCAGCAAGATTCCAATGATATGGGTTTTTTATCCTAAGTTGCCAGAGAAAACCTAGTGTGAAAGAATGACAACCATAACAAGCCCCAGAGCCTTTAAAAGTATTAGATACTACATAGCGCACTTTCTTATTTTTAATAAAGATATTACTTGCCAAAAATTATTCTTTTTGCAAGTAATCTAAAGTTACTGTCATCTAACAGTATTTTATAGTTTTGAGCAGATTAACCTGTGCACTCAAAATCTGAAGCCTAAGCGCCAATATTAACATTGACCATTGGGCGCTGTTTTACTACCACGCCCTTCATGTCTTAAATAGCAATAATCTTACTGGAATGAGACCATGACACACTTTGTGTTCTCATATGAGTTTACTAAAGGCATGGAGAATGGTCTGTCTGAAGCCTTGAATCGCAATCCTACATTTGCACCTGAAGTCAAGATGATGGAGCTTTATAACAATCTTTTGATGTTTCCTCAGGTAAGGTTATGTCTAGTAAGCCATCAGCAGCCATTGGTGCTCCAAGTCTCACTTCCTTAAAGAACTTGGATGAGTGTATCATGTTATGACAAGTTTTCTTGTCACAACCTGTGTCTTCAGAGTAAAAGTATAGTTCTTTCCAAGTGCAACTTGAGCCAGGAAGACTTAATAAAGGGGTACCATGTTTAGGACAATATGGGATGGACGTGGGATGCTTATAAGTTCCTGCCAGACCTCATTGCCTGGAGGTACTCAAGGAGCATCATGATGGTATAAAGCTAGGGCATCCTGGGAAGGTGAATTCTTGAAGCTTATTTGCCACACATATAACTGGAAGGGAATTTCAGCACAGGTTGCATGATATACCAAGGAGTGCCTTGTTTGCAACAGGATAATACCAAATTTTCAGCCTTTTTTGGTATGTTGGTACTCATTAAGAAAGCAGATGGGCCTTGGTTTTCCCACTCAGTCGATTTTATTTTAAAGTTACCCTTATCTGATGGGTACAATGCCATTATGATGGTTGTGGACCATTTCACCATCTTCGCCCACTTTATCCCATGCTACTCCATATGACGGCAGCCTAAATGGATAAGCTGTTTGTCTCCCATGCTTTCTCTGCCCATAGAATCTCTAAGGAGATCATTAGTGATTGTGGACCTCAGTTTACATAATATCTTGGGAAAAGTTATGTAAGACTCTTCAAAATATACCTGTGCCACTCTACTGCCTTCCACTCATATATAAATGGGCAGACAAAGCGAGTGAAACAGTGCTTGGAGCAATTTTTGCAGTGTTACATAGCAACTGACCATACAGATTGGTCCACATAACTCTTTAGCGCAAATTAGCTAAAACAATGCCCAGCATTATTACATTGGGCGTTCTCACCTTTTTGCTAATTATGGCTTTAACCCCGTGTTTAACATGGAACCCTATTATAGGACCAAGGTGGAATCAGTGGTGGACTTTGCTGAGTTTTTTAAAAATTACACCAGAAGGTAAATACAAACTTTTGAAGCGGCCATGAAGGTTTACAAGGAGAACGCAGATGATAAGAGAAGGGTCAGTCCTGAATTTGAAGAGGGGGACCTTGGGATGCTTAATGCCAAGGATATCCCTATTAAGCAGCCATGTAAGAAGTTAGGTCCAAAGAGGATAGGATCTAGCCTTGTGGTTAAAAAGGTAGATCATGCTTTATACATGCTGGATCTGCTGCTTAATTTTGGCATCTTTGCCATCTTTCACAAGAGTAAAATGACTCTCTTTGAGTATCTCCCTCCTGAGACTCAAGAGTCATATCTTGTAGATGGGGCACCAGAGTGGGAAATGAAGTAGGTCGTGACCTATTGTCAGTATAGAAGAAGGCTTAAGTACCTCATATCATGGAAAAAATTTAATACGGCAGAAAACAGCTGAGTTCTAGCCTGTAATCGTTCCCATATGCAGGGCCTGATTGATATGTTTTGTAGCCGATTTCTAAATGCAGCTGATCCTAAGCCTACCTCTTTGATTGCAGCCATGAAGTTACCCTATCACATAAGTACTTCTCTCTGACTTTGGCCTCTGGATGTGGAGTGGAGCCACAGAAACTGGAGGGAGATGCCATGTTTATAATATATCTTCTGGAGTGGATCAAAAGGACAATGAGGGATTGAGCAAGGCCAAAGGGGGCAAGTTGGCTTCCCTCCATGTATTCAGATTTACCTTGGATAAACGCTGGGTCAAGGACAAGCAGGCCCAGGTTAATCCCCAAAAATTGGTTGATGAGGTTGGGAATGGTACATAAGGTTACCAAGACTCTCCGGTTACATTTATAAATGGGATAGTCATTACATTTTCTTACAAAATGGATTATATATGTTTACTAGATTTAAGATTAAAAAATGGTAAGATGCAGCTTATGTCGAAAACTTGAGTCCACATATACTTGTGATTTAGAACTACCTTAGATGGTAGTATTGTTATATTAGCTAAAATTAATTCCAGGCTCCACCAAATTAGTCAGGGCCATCCCCCAATTTTCCCTTAAATGGTGTTTCTCTGACTATCTTCTTGTTGGTCATCTCTCTTCCTTTATAATAAAGGCTGTTTTATATATTTATTTTATCATGTTACATTTTGCTGCCCTCATGGGTTACTTATAATGGGGTGTTCTGGGTTTGATTATATACTATGTAGGGGTTGAAACTATACTGGGTATCTTTACTATGATCTTAATAATAGCACATTTATTAGAGTTAATACAATCCATTAACACTTCTTGACTCTAAAGATCCTGGTCAGTTCTTGTTTAACATGTTACTGTATCCTGACCGTGGTATGCAAACACCAATGTGGCGTTCCTAGATCTTGGTTATTCTTTCTTACAAGCCACGCATGATTTATGATATAAGAAAATTATAATTGAACCTCTTAAATGGGAGTCCAGACATAAACAAAATGGGCTTTATTTTGGAGAACTAACCAAAAGAGATGGCATTTCAGATAAGGAAAGGGGGAACACACCCTCAACTTATAAATAGTAGCCCATCAAGAGCTATGTAAATTACCAATAATTTAGGCATTAAAGCCTGATGAATACTGAATGCAGTAACCACTAGCTGGTGGATTGTGAGTCTGAACCTTTTAAATCTGCTGATATGTATATATATATATAAATATCATAAAATCACATCAACTTGACAAATAAGTACTGTTGGAGAAATGAGATGCAACTGTCAGCATAGTAGAATTTCTAAGTCCCAATCTTATTAAAATTTATGTACAATTGTAATCGCTACAAAAGGTCCCTTCCAGGCCACTAATGTATTACCCTATGGGAAATCTAAACTAGAAACTATCATTGGATCCATGTCAGTCTACCAATAATAGCAGTAGGCTATAATTATACTAATATAAAAATGATTAAGTGGAGAGTCAAAAAGTCAGATAATGCAGGGATTTTAAAAATGTTGCCAATTGATCGCTTCTGGTATCTAAAATTTGTTCAAATAAAAGCCAGAATTTTGAAATGTGCTCCATTCATATATGGAGTGTGCTACAACATGTGGTGCCACCTAGTAGCCACATTTGGCAACTTAACCCTGATTTTTGCATCATTTTACTTTTATTAGTTGGTGGCATAAAACTGTCAAAGTAAATATGTGCATTTACCATTGTGCTAGGTAAAGATGAAAGATTTTATGGAGCAGCACATTTGTATAAGATTTTTATGTAAGACTGACAAAGCTTTTACTGAAACATGGGCTTTGCTTCAGAAAGCTTATAAGGAAGACTGTATGAGTCATTTTCAGTGTCATGAGTGGTTTAAATATTTTAAAATTGGGCAAGACTTCAATTGAGGAAGAGTCAAGATTAGGATGACTTTGATATCAACAAATGATGATAACATTGATGCCATTCATTCTGTGATTTGTGAAAATCATCTGACTATGCGAGAGGTTGCTGAGGAAATTGGCATCATCATTGGGTCATGCCACAAAATTTGACCATAAAAATGGCATACATCACATCTCTGCGAGACTTGTGCCATGTCAGTTGACCAATGACCAAAAGGAGAACCATGTTAAGATTTGCCAAAAGCTTCTTGATCATGCCAGTACCAACAAAAACTTCATAAAAACCATCACAATAGGAGATAAACATGGGTTTGTAGCTATGACGAAAAACCAAGGTGCAAATGTCACATTGAATTAAAAATGTTACCCCAACTGAAAAAAAGCATACATGAGTCAGTAAAAGTTGAAGTTAATGTTGGATTTGTGGCTGGAAAAAGGCTTGCTGGTGCTTTTTGCCTCAAATCCAACAATATAAGTGAGGGCTTGTCTCACCAGCTATATGAAAATAACTGAAATAAATAAATACTAAAGAGGTTTTAGATTTCATGGAATTTTATTATATGCTGCGAGGGGGTAAAAGAGAGAATACACTTAGTAAATTGATAATAGTATTTAACATGTCAAGGTCTAACGTTCATATATCTTGGTAAATTCCAAATTATGGAATATGGTATTGTAGCCTATTAAATATCAGAAAACTCACTTCACTTTAGCTGAATGATGGATGGGGAATTATCTTTGGCTAAACTGTACCCATGAGGTAACGATTTGATATACTCAGCCAATCCCCATTTGATAAAAGTATTACACCTTGGGGGACCCCACCAAGCCTATAAAAGGGGGTGGTCCCCGCGTAGGTGCTTTAATGGACCTGGTCATGGCTGGGGGAGTACCATCCAATGGATGCCACATGATCTGCTTCATGGTTGGAGTATCTAACTGCTTGATCTTGACTTAATTGCCCTTTAATTATTCGAAATTGTGTCACCCAATTTGCAGTGTTCCACTGAGAATTGGCCAGGGTCTTTTGGCTGATAAAATTGTTATTTATATTTAAATCGATCATATTATTATTGAGGACTTGTAAATGTCTGAAATTTCCCCTTTTGGCTAATTTTGCCTGAAACATTATTATCTTGAAGCCTGGAGGGCAAATGTCTGACATCACCACCCTCAAGAATGTTGGGGGAAGAATAAGGCTGTAGGAAGCAGCCATGTACCCAATTGATGGTGACTCCATAAGTGAGGGATTTGATAGAGTACTCATCCCCTCGCTTTTAAGTAACTTAAAATGGACCTTCTCAGATTGAATAAAGCTTCACACTTCTAGGAGAGATGTGTTTGTGATAATATAATACTAAGTCAGCTACTTGGAAGGAAGGGAGAGGGACATGTAGCTCATTAGCTGCTTCACCTTCTTTTGTGATCGCCTTGGCCAAGTTAATTATAGCTTCCACTTGTAGTTGATGTGTTGGGTCAACTTTTTCATGGCTTTCTCTGGGTCAGTTCTGTCAATGAAAACATCTTTTGCTAATAAAGCTGGTACCTCAGGTTCTCGGCCATATAACACATGGAAAGGGGACATCTTTAAGATGCAATGGTAACTAATTCAGTAGGCCATGAGGGTACTGGGTAAATAAAGATCCCAGTGGAGAGGGTCTGAATTGGCCATTTTGTGGAATATGGAGACCAGGGTTCCATTAACTCTTTCTACAGCACCATTTGTGGATGGTTTATGTCACAAAATTGACCATGGGCTCCGCTAGTGTGCCAAGCCAACCAGTATGAAGACTGGTTGGCCCTTTGTCGTTTCACCTTCATTGGCGTACCAACCCCTACAAGTGTGCGTACCACCCACCAACCACCAATGACTTCATCTTAGCCCCAGGTGTCCTCATCGTGTGCCCCAGCGAGTCCTGCCCCCAGCCTGGGAAGCTCAGGCACTCCTGCGCTGCCCCACCCTTGTGACCCTTCACCAACTCATCTGGGAATGCCCCAGAGAGTCCATCCCCCATCTTGGGCGGCTATGGCACTCCCTCGCTGCACCCTGCAAGGTTGGCGGCCAGCCAGCATCCGCCATTGGTGGCCAGCTGGCCAGGCTTCCTCCAGTTCCTTATAGGGAGGAGGCATGGGAGCTGGCCACTCCAGGTGTGATCACCCGTGCCTATTGGGAATCTCCTGACCCATCTTAATCCTACTTTAGCTGACGAACTACTAACAAATAAGAAAAGATGTGCGAAAGAGGGATGTTTGTTTAGAGGGAATGAACAGCTTTTTATACTTAGGCTAACGTGTCTCTATAACCCCTCGGCCTTCAGGTCAGAACTCTATCAGATCATCAATCCATTTTTCATAGCAATTAACTCTCAATCTGCTCATCTGATCACCAAATATTAAATTAGGTCAATAAATCCTTGGCATGAGTCGCCAGTTGATCATATATATATCATTAATTGTATAAAAATTTGAGCATCCTCAGCATGAGTCACCAGTGCTCCAAATTTAGCAGCGGAACCATTTTCAAATGCTCAGCAACAGATTCATCAGCTTTCTGCTGGAAATTCCCACAATTGACCTTAATTGGTAAAATGGCAGCAAATGCAGATTCCGCCAAACCTAAATCAAGTTAATAATAATTTTAAAATTAAATAGTATCAAGCTAGGTGATTAGCCAGCAATCACGCCTGACTAACCAACACCCCTAATTCTGATACTTCAAAAGGATCCATCTGGTTAAAATCCTGATAGGTTATAAGGGGCCGAGAAAAGTTGTTGCGCTCCCATGGAGGTGGCAAGGAGCTTCACCACTTGGGAGGTAAAGTTTTTCCATTATCACATAGAAGACCAGAGGACATCCATGCCAGATGAAAATGTATTGGTGTAAGAAGATGGCTGTGTCTTTAGCAGTCTGAGCTGGGAGAGCTACAGCTTCAACCCATTTTGTAAAATGATCAGTACCAACTAAGATATAGCAATTACCACCTGTGGTCTGAGGGAGAGGACTACACATCCAAACTTATGGTGTGGAAGGGTTGTTGAGGCGTCGTAGGTTGATACTGATATTGTGCCTTGAAGCTGGATTGTTTTTTACAGGTCAGGCATGCATCCGAGACTTTGGTTATGGTTTCCAAGATGCCCTCCCAGTAGTATTGCTCTTTCACCCACTCATATGTTTTGCATACTCCACCATGCCCTATGGTAGAGTGAGACTTCAAAATGACAGGAACTCGCTTTTATGGCTGAAGGTAGGGCAACCAATTCACTCCTTCCTTCTTATATATCATCCATTTTCCACCTTGGTGTTTCAAGAGTGTCAAGCTGGCATTTTTTGTACTGGTTCGTCTTCATCAGCCCATGCATCTGGAGTCATAAGGAGATCGTGTAGCCTCTCAGCTTCACTATTGTCTAAGTGAAGAATGGGCAGCTGCATTAACCAATCGAAATTCATGTGGCGCGTTCCTTCCCAATTATCAATATTCATATCATTTTTCTGGAGCTTCAGTGCCCAATGAGCTAAACTCCCCGTGGGGTCCTTCATATTCTGCAACCACTTCAAAGAGGCGTGGTCTGTGATCACTTTGAAGGGAGTTCCATATAGGAATGGGTGGTAGTGTTTGACAGCAAGCAGGACAGCCAAGCACTCCTTCTCCGTGACGCTGTAGTTACACTCAGCTTTTGAAATTATTTTGCTAAAGTATGACACGGGATAATCAACTTCATGCTCATCCAATTGAGCCAATATAACTCCAACAGCATAGTCAGAAGCATCTGTGCATAACATGAAGAGTTTACTGTAGTTGGGGTAGCGGAGTATTAGCCTTTTTACAATAGCTCCTTCATAGTCTCAAAAGCGTCCTTTTGTTCAGCACCTAAATGGAAGGGGTGTTCTTAGTCAGGAGTCGGACGAGGGGCTCACTGAGCTGGGCGAATTTAGGAATAAATTGATGGTATTACCCCATCATGCCCAAGAATACCTGGATGTCATGAAGGGCTTTGGGCGCAGGCATCTTGATATTACTTTGACTTTATCATAAAGCGATTGTATCCCATCTTGTGAGATAGCCTGTCCAAGGAAATCCAGCTTCCTCTGAAAAAAGTGCATTTGGAGGGCCTTAATTTGATATTAGATGCCCACAAGCGTTAAAACACCTCCTTTAGATGTGTGAGGTGTTCAATGAAAGTCTTCTAGAAAACTGTGATATCATCAAGACAGATGATGACGCAGTTTAATTTTAGATTATGCAAGATATAATCCATTGCTTTCTGGAAAGTGGTGGGTGCATTGCACAACCCTTGCGGTAGTCAGGTAGGTTGTAAGAGACCCTCACTGCAAATAAGAGCACATTTCTCCTGGTCTTGTGGAGAAAGTTCCATTTGCCAATAACCACTAGCCAGGTCCATGGCAGAAAAGAGCTTGGACCCAGAGCGTTGGGCCAAAGCGTCATCAATGCGATGGATAGGGTAACTATCCTTCTTGGTGAGGTTGTTTAATTTGAGGTAGTCCATCACTACCTGATGACCTCCATTTTTCTTCTTTATTAATAAAATTGGGGATGACCAAGGGCTTTGTGTTGGCACCAGCAATCCAGCATCCAGAAGCTGTTTGAGCTCCATCCGCAGCTGTAGCTCCTCAACTTTTGATTTACAATAGGGCTTGGAGAAAATGGGTTTAGCATCACCAACGCCAATAGTATGCATCCACCCCTTCATGTGCCCATAGTCATTGTCAGATTTGGAGAAAATGTCGCTGTAAGCCTTGAGTAAGGTGTAGAATTTCTCTAGCTCAACTGGGGTTAGTTCATCAGAGATCTGAACAGAAGGTAGGATACATATGGTTTGGTCAGCAAGTAAGCCCATATCTGCTATTTACCCAATACAGTGGACTTGCTTGATGTCCCTCAAAGGGTATCAGCAGGCCTCTTCCGATTTCCTAATGCTTTTTTATCGCCATATCCTTCTTGGTGAAATTCCCTAGCAAAAGGTTAATAGTCCAATGATAGGCGGGGTCTAACACGCCTGGCAAAACTCTGGGCTCTAAAGGACTAACTCCATTTATGCTAATGAGATGCAGTAAGCAGTTGTGTGGGATTTGCATGGTAATCTTCATGTCAACTACCCTTTGTTCCCCAGCCTTAATAACCACCTCTTCAAAGAATAGAAAGGGATACCCTCCAGGGCGTTTATTGAGGGAAGCAACGGTTTTGTATGCCTGCCTGCCGTGGTGTAATGCAGGGCAAAGCGAAGGAGGGATACTCAACTGTGCAAACATAATACTTTTTATTGAGCTCATCATTATACAGGATCAGATGAACCTCATAGTTAAGCAGGGAGAGATAGCCCTGATTTAAATTAATAACACCTTCATAGTAAGCATTAATTGGGTTCCAATGAGTAAATCATAGGTATTGTTGGTCAAAGCCACTTCTGGAGCTGACAAGAGAAGCTTCCTAAAAAGAATGGGCAGAGAAGAGTAGGATAATGGTGCAGGTGTTGTTTGGGCCTGAAGTTCCAAACTCTTGGTGTAGTTAAGTCAGGGCCAGCTTAATTTTCTTAATGAGCTTGGTTGACACAACGTTCACTGGGGACCCAGTGTCAAGAATAGCTTTAACCTGCACTCCATTAACAACGACCTCCACTTTAGTTAAAGTACCATCCAAGGAGGGGGAAGAGCGAGGACCTCTTTTTAGATGAAAAGTGGAGACAAGGCGTTTTCAGTTTCGGGGTACTTCTCCTGGATAGTCTGCAGGGTAAGCACACACTGGGTAGATTGGAGAAATGTGCCAATGAGCTGGTTCACATCACTAGCATTGTTAATAATCTCAATACCTCTTATCACTTGCTGAAGATAAGTTTGACGAGGGATCTTAGTCCAATTCATGCTCTTTGGGTTCAATTGTTCAGGTACCTCCACTTAACCTGGGGCTCCTAAAACATAATGATCAACATCTTCATCACCCCCTTCAGACTCATCGTCAGAGGGGTTATCAATGCAGGTTAGGGAGCCCATAAAAGATGGGGTAGGTTCAGGACTTCCCTTATGGGATGATAAGTCCCAGGGTTGCTCCTCCACTTTATTTTTAGAGGAGGCGTTGGAATTATCACAGCTCAAGTTTTGACCTTCAAAGAAGGGGGTTGTGCTGCTTCATGGAGACAGGTTTCAGACTAGAATTAGATGAATGAGAGGTTGAAGGGGATAGCACCGTGGATGTGGATGCTTTAACTTCAACAGCTTTGGGTCATTCAGTGGCTGGGTGCTTCTGAAAACAGGCGTTTTAGCCTTTGTGACCTTTTCATTTAACACATTGTTAGTGGGAGCGGTTGGGACCTGAAAAAGGGGTTTGGGCTTTGGAGCCAGCTTTGGGATCACTTGGGAAGGCCGCTCTGAAGAAGAAGATGGGCAAGACAAAGGGACGACTGCTTTTGCCAACTGAGTGTTTTGAACTGAAGATGAAGGGGAGCATTGCCCCATCACAGCCATTAACATTTGACTATCTTTATGGGAAGAAAAAACATTTTGTAATGCTAGTTCCATAGGTTTAGGTTTCCAGAGGTAAACAGCTGTAGTAGATTCTAAATTGGTCGGCGTAGATGCTTGGTTTAAAGATCCTTGTGTAGAGTTGAGCTCATAGATATCAGCAACCACTAATAAGGCCTCCTTGATATCTCATACAATTTTGAAAGTGCGCTTTACAGAAGAGAGATGCATCACCAAGGAGGGATGAGATGCTAAGACAGCCAAGCTAGCTGCAATTTCATCATCAAGAGGGAGCATTTGGGAAAGCAACAGAGGTTAAGCTTTAGTATAGAAGCGCCCAACAAAAGAGGTAATCAATTCTCCCTCTTACAGACTAAGGCACATAAAGGCCTGTTTTTGCCATTGCAAACTCTGCTTGGAGCCAAATTCATCAAGAAGCGCTTGGTTAATCTCCACCCAAGTGCTGAGGTATACCATGGTGGGGAGCATTCTTTCTTGAGCTAAATGATTTAAGCAGGGAATAATGTACTATATGTTTGTTGGTCAGTTGCTCCTTCCATCGCAGATTCATAAACCTAGATGAAGGAGGCAATACTGCCCTCATCAGGTGTGAATTTGCTTTGAAGAGGGGTTTTATATAACTGGACATTGAGATGAGTGCTGCTTGAGCTGTTTAAGGCGAGACAAAGCACTGTCTAGCTGTTGTTCCATAAGTGCTAGTCTAGGGTTAATGCCATTGGAAAGACTAGAAGGGTTACCACCCCCAAAAGCCTCCATTATTAAAATATTTTTGTGGTGTACAGGTCCCCCTGTAGTGAGCACCATATGTTGGATTTGTGGCTGGAAAAAGGCTCGCTGGTGCTTTTTGCCTCAAAACCAACAATATAAGTGAGGGGCTTGTCTCACCAGCTATATGAAAATAACAAAAATAAATAAATACTAAAGAGGTTTTAGATTTTATAAGATTTTATTATATGCCATGCAGGGATAGAAGAGAGTATAAACTTAACAAATCAATAATAGTATTTAAAATATTGAGTCTTGATGTTCAGATAGCTTGGTAAATTCTGAATTAGGGAATATAGGATTGTAGCCTATCAAAGCTCAGAAAACTTGCTTCACTTTGGCTGAATGATGGATAGGGAATTATTTTTGGCTAAAATGTACCCATGGGGTAATGATTTGATAAATTTCAGCCAATCCTCATTTGATAAAATTATTGCATATTTTAGGACCTCTAAGCTTATAAAAGGGGGTGGTCCCCATGTAGGTGCTTGAATGGACCTGGTCATGGCTGGAGGAGTATCATCTGATGGATGCTCCATGGTACTCTTTGTGGTCAGAGTAGTTTGACTACTTGATCTTGGGATAATTGCCCATGAAGTATTTGAAATTGTGTCACCCCAATTTGTGGGGTTCCACCAAGAATTGGCCAGAGTCTTTTGGCTAATAAAATTGTTATTTGTATTTAAATTGATCTTATTGTTATCAAGGACTTGTAAATATCTGATATTTCCCCTTTTTGGCTGATTTTGCCCCAAAATATTCTTATCTAAAATCCTGGAGGGCAAATGTTTGACAGTTGCTATTGATTATTTTTTGATTATTGAGGAGTAGTTTCCTTTAACTTCATGATACAGAGTCATACTGTTAACAAGGAGTTTTTTGTACAAGTTTTAAGTTGTTTGAAGGAATATTTACACTGGAAGAGGCTGAGATGTGGAAAAACAAGTGCTGGGTGTTGCATCATGACAATGCGCCAAGCCACTCATCTCTGCTAGTCAGCCAATTTTCAGCTGGTAACAAAATAGCCATCCTTCCTCATACTCCATACTCTCCATAATTGGCCCCTGCAGACTTTTTCCTATACCCAAAAACTTAAAAAAAACCTGAAAGGACATTTTTCAATGTATTGACGAGATTCAAAAGAATTTGCAGAGATATTTATGCACCATTTCACAAAAAGAGTTCCAGGGAGCATTCCAACAGTGGCAGAAACAATGGGAGCAGTATGTTGCAAGCAGGAAAGGAGTATTTTGAAGGTGCCAAACATTTGTAATGTAATTACAGTAATAAAGTTTGTATGACAAAATTTTAGACTTTTTTGAACAAACCTTGTACATTTATTCAATTATTTCAATTTAAAAATATTTAAGTTTTTAATATAAAAAGGCATATAAAAACCTGCTTTTATTTGAAAAAGTCAAACTTTTTATCCTCAAATTATTTTTCAGTTTATTTTTATCCATTTTCTCTGTACGCTTACTCTATGAAAAAACTCAAGTATATATAAAATGGCAGCCAACAAATGCTCAAGCATGCTGAAAGATCAGATATACGCGATGAGCCCCAAATTGTGTTTTGCGAACTATCGGAGAATCTGCTAATTCCCCGACAATATACAAAAGATTTGTAAATAAAGCACCATAATTAGGCTACGCATTGGCTCAACTCACATTATGAGCCAAACTCATCTTCTAGCTTTGTTTACCCCTTAACCTCTTGCACTATAATGACATGCTATACTCATCGCTGGTAATTTGCTTATAAACTGCGAATAATGTCCTACGCACATCTACTGAGTTTTCTGCGCTGCTGTACTACTTGCTTAATGCTTTTGTTTCATACTAGAAAATTATATTCCATTCTGAGCACCAGTAAATATTCATTTTAAAATTTTAGCTTGACGTTGCAAAAGAAATTTTACAAAATGCAAATATTCTTAAATATGGAACATGATAAGAACGTCTGCAGGTGATACACCACTGCGTCTGTAGGCAAAGCAGTGGGCACATTTTCCACAAAAATTCCACCTACAAAAAATAAAGAAACCCCCCAGAAAAGATGCAAGGTGTGGGCGAAGCACAATAAACGCAGTGAAACTGTCTGAGAGTGCAAGAAGTGCCTTATTGTTTTATAGTTTACCACACTCAAAAAAAGTATTAATAAAGTACTTTAAAAATTGCTAATCTTTTATTATATATATTAAATAGTGCAACTATATGCATTTTGTACACGCAATCTGCTCAAAGCTTTAATAGAAATTATTCAAAGTAAAAATTCATTTGGAGTTGCTTTGGGCAAGATGATCACACGCTTCTGTTAATTAATTCATAGTGCAAGAGGTTAAATCAAAGAAAAATTTTATCACAAATCTAATACAATATATAACTGGCTAGATGTCCTATAATAATTCATTTATTAACCTTTTTTAATGGATTCAGCTGATTCAATTAAATCTATACAAAAAGTAAAAATGTGCTATAATATAAAATACTATAATATAAAACATGATGAGTAGAGTTTTAGTTATTGGTATTACTAACTGCTTACCTGAAACCACTCAAACTATAGAATCAACTAAATAATACCAACAGCTTGGGTAAAACTATTGAACCTAAAGTTTTTTTAGTATTAGATGGTTATTAAACCCAAAGTTTAAAATATAAAGCGGTGGGTAGTTTTTCAGTTATCAAAACACTAAATGCTTATAAAAACCATATTTATATAATAGGAAAATTAACATAGACAGTTTTTAAAATTGGTTTAATATAAATAAAAATATTAGAAGATATAAAAATGTGATATTTTATATTGGGAATTGGAAGGGAGGATACCCCAGTGGTAGAGTATAGACCCTCTACCACTGCCTCCCGAGTTCGATCCCGGTAATGGACTTTGGGTAGGGGACGATTTTGACTGTGTTGGTTTTGCGCGCCAATGCCCCGAACCGAGATAGCAAATAGCAAAGGCGGTCCATGGAGTTCCTGGCCTATCATACGCCACGCATGGAGGTTTTCCGGGTTTTATCCTCCTTTCCCATTTTCTTCACTTCCCTAATCGGTGCGGTATCGTCCCCAGGTCGGCCCACCTCGAATAAAATTTAAATATATTGGGAGTTGGTATATTATTTTGGCTGAGCAGTTTGTGCTTATTCAGTTGATTCGATAGGCTCAATAGTTTTGCCAAGTGGTTTGGTGATTATTTGGGTAATTTGATAGGCTCAATAGTTTTGTTTACATGGGTGTGATTTGGTCGATTGATAGGTTCATTAGTTATGGCTAAATGGTTGGTGGTGATTTGACCGATTCGATAGGTTCAATAATATGTTGCATTAGGTAGTGTGTCAATCATCGGTATCACTAAATTCTTAGTCAAAATCATTGAACCTATCAAATCAACCAAAAACTATGAAATGCTTAGGTGAAACTATTGAACTTATCAATTCAACTCAATAACCCCAAACTGAGCCAGACCATTAAGAAAATGTTCACCGCTCAGGCGTAGGATGAGTTTGTAGCTAGTCTGGTTATAAGTCAAGTACCATTAAATCATCTTTTGCTTTAATAACTGCTTAAAAATGGTTTAATATATTGCTTTTGCATTATACTTTTTGCTTTTTGCCTATTAATTTTATTTTTTCAAAAGTTTTTAATATTATACACCTTGTCTGGGTAGTTTAACCCAGACTAACGCTTTTTGACCTTTTCTCTTTCGCAGGTGCTTTTCCTTGACTATAAAAGCAGCTGATAGAATTTATACTTTCTGAGCGTAGAGAACTTTTTATAACAAAGCGGCTATAGTCGATTACACCATTTATCAGTTTCATTTCCGAGTTTTGTTTGTTAAAGAATTGCGGTTAGATATATTGCTGTTTATTTTTTAGCTCTTGCTTAAACAGTTTTTTGTAGCGCTTTTAATGTCTGCATTTTGCAAAGCTTTTGGTATTTTAAGAGATAATTTTAATCTTATAAGAGTAAAATAAAGGTTAAATATATCCCACTCTGGTTGGGACTACCTAGCACTATAAAGAGCGGAATAACATGTTTAAAGAATATTTTTATTAAAGGCTATAGTAGATAATACTGAATTTTATTAATACGAGAATAATTTATTTGTGTTGAAAGTTTTTAATTGTTTGACGTTTTTATGAATTGTTTCATTGAAGGCTTTTTATAGAGCAAGAGAACGACCAAGGACGAAAAGAAAAGGATAATTTTAAATATCTTTCATGAAACGGTATTAAAAATCTTTAATGGTTTTCCCAAAAACTGAGATTCATTTGACAGAATGATTTTTTCCTTCTCAAAGAGCTCGAGAAGGAAGTTAGCAAAAAAGGGATAGGTACTTTATTTAATTTTTGATTACAATGATTTTTACTTTGTGTAGCTGTTCAAGTAGTTAAAGATATCCTGCAAGAATTAGTTGGTGACAATCTTGTTAACTCTGAAAAGATTGGCAGCTCAAACTATTTCTGGTCTTTTCCAAGTCAAGCCTATCAAGAGGTTATTTTTGTGATATTGGGTTGGTTTCTAAATAATTTTAATTAAAGAAAAAGGCAAGTCTTGAAAAATTACAAGCGGAATGCAAAGCACTTGAAGCCGAGAATCAGAAATTGGAGCTTGAACTAGCTAATTTTAAAAAAGAGTCAGAGGAAAACGACAAAGTAAAAACATGTTATATTACAATTTGTTGACTAATTTATAGTCGGAAAGGGAGAAAGCTTTAGCTGAGCTCGCCTTGTTAACAAGAACACATACCTCATTAAAAACTGAACTTGACAAATTTAAGGATTTTGATCCCGACAAGGCTGAACGCATCGGTTAGTTAATCTTATAGTGTCCTTATATAATTTTCCTAGCTGAGGCAGCTTCCGCATTCAAAGATGCCGCTAACCGATGGACAGGTTTTATGCAATTAATACTGGGTTTTAACATTTTCAAGATAATATATTTAGCCTCGAAAGCTTTTGCTCTAAAAAGTTTGGCTTAGAAAAATCCACATTTAGGCGTAATTTTGGTATTCCAGAAGATTTTGATAATTTTTCGTGATTTCAGCATTTATGCTTAATCTGGAATGTGAATTATCATGCTCAGGTACGTGCTACTTTGCATACATTCGCGCCTTTTGCAATTTAATAAACACTTGTTTTGCTAAATGCTTTCTAGACCAACCTTTATTTAACGGGGTTTAAATATCATTAGTCAATATAGATGGAACAGGAATAGCTTACGATCAATCAAAATATTTTCAATCTAAAATAATTTAATAATGCATGGTTTAAATCTGTGGTTCTAAACTTATTTATCCGACGGACCCCTTCTCATCGCATTGTTTCGCCGACGGACCCCCAAGTGAAATAACTCTATACAATTGCATGATAGCAAAATTACAAAGTTAACTGCGATGTCTTGAGTGATAAATTAAATTAAAATAAAATATAAATTGGTGATTCCCCAAAGGGTCCGTACCAACCCCAAATAGTTTTATTTTGCCATGAACCCCTGGGGGTTAATATGGGCCACTTTGGGAATGACAGCTTTAAACTGTAATTTAATTATATCACATATAATAAAATATCAGATTTTATATCTTACACCATTTGTGTAAAATGTGGACAAAATCAATTTAACTGTTCGAGCCAAATTTTTAGATAAAATGTAAGGTTAGTGTATTTGTCTGTTTGATCTTTATAACTTTTGAACTGCTGCACTGGTTTTAGTACAATTTTCACTGTTAGGTATAATACCTTATGAGAAAAGATCTGGTATATAATAATTATATTCTATAATGATAGAAGAGATAGGCAATAGAATTTTTTGTTAAATCGAAAATCGATCCATATAGTAATGCTCAAAATTTGTCTATCTGCTTGCCGAACATTCAGATTACTTTAGGTTATTGATAAAATCATATTTAAATGTGATAGAAGATTATTTGGTGTAGTTGATGCATCGACTTTATAATCTGAATATCACCAGCGTTAAACAGTTATAAGCAAACTTTATGTATTTTTGTGTACATTTAGTCTTTGTGAGTTTTTAATCATTATTTTTTCTGAATATGTTGTGTTCTAAGAATCTTATTATAGTAAAATTTCTGGTATATGATAATTATACTTATTTTTATCTTATTATCACAGATTTTAGGTACTATCTTTTTTATATCACTTTACTGAATTAAGTGTATGAGTATTGATACACAAGACCTCTTAAGCCTGTTTGTTAGTATTATAAGTAGCATCTAACGTAAGATAATGTCAAGTTAAGGTTTATTAACACAATCGGAATAAAATGAGCAATTATAAGTTTATGGTTAATCTAACTTTCGATTAACAAATGATTCTCGAATAATAAAAAGCAAAAGGGTTGAAACTTATAAAAAGTACAATCACAAATACTAGCGAGCTGCTAAATATTTGCTATGGCTAGATAGGAGACTCTTTTATACTAGTAGATTGTTAACTTATATGCATGATAGTAGCCATTAAGTTTTTGTACCTTCACTTATTATGTACAACATATAATAAGTTTTATAATAATCTAATTTCAACAGCACGTTATAGATTTGTTTGCAATCATCTATAAGTTAAAAATAAGTATCTTCTCTATAAACCACGTTTATAAACTTATCTAGAGCCCTAGTTATACTTTACAAAGTTTGTAATACAAAAAGAGTATTTTCACATCGATGAATCCCCCTTGGGTTGGGACCATCTAGTACTAAAAAAAGAGTATTTTCTTTGATTTTACTTACAGATGTTATTTTCTAGAGATTTTTGCACTAGTTAAGAAAAACCATAACTCAGTATTAGAATGGCCATAGAAGATTTGTTTATCCCAGTTAGATTTCCAATGTGCGATGAGTGTTAATTTAGCTTCTATGATGCATAATACACAATAACTACCAACTACTTAAGCAGTTGAACAGTTCAAAATTCTATTGAGTTTAACCCATACACTTAGGAACACTAAACTTGATGATCTAGGACTGTAATCTAGAGCTGATACAAAAGTAAATAGTGACTAGTCAAAATTTTATGATTGGCTTTGTAGTAAGTTAATTGCTGATATTTTTCTCAATGAAACAAATGTCTTAAAAATTGAGGGTTTATACTATGAAAAGGATTCTTATCCATGTACAAGAATAAAGATGGTACTAATTTATTTAGAGTATTATGCTTTTAGCCTCACTATATAATTATCTTTCCAGACATTTGATTAAAGTACTTGAAAATTAATGATTCCACGATATTTATTACAAGATTCAAAGCTGATTACTTTAAGGCTCTCATTCCATTGTACCAACATGTTTTACTTGTTTCCCAACAAAAACTGTGGTGTTTCCTGCCGGCTTTTTGAGTACATCAGTAATGTCTACAAAAACAATAATATCAAAAGCTATACAACTAATACCTCCTTATGCAGTGAAACTACCTAAATAATTTATTGGGCGGCAGTCACCATTAAAAATTACTTGGTTGTGATAATAATGCTAACAATGTAAAAAATATATTCCCTTTCTGTTGACAATTAGCAATTGTAAAGTTACACTTTCATATAAGCTATTGAGCTGTTACTTTCAGGGGCTTTCATACCACAAGGCGTGCTAATTTACACCATATCTCAAATGTTCCACCCATTAATGGATCTATACTAATCAGCTCATTAGAAATAGATTAGGTTAGATAGGACTTATTGACCAATTTGTGCCAAATTGTTTATCTTAACTTAATTTATTTAAATCATGTATAGAGATGCAATCAAAAAATAAGTTGTCATTTTAATATTTTAACCACTAAACTTTCAGTGATAAAATCATTCTTCTTGCACCTGCCTTTGGAAAGAAATTGTGCAACCATTGTTGATATTTATGCCTAGTAATTAAGGTTTCAATTGACCCAATTTGACATAGCAACATTGCTTTGTACAAAAAAGTTACTAAACATATTAATAATCTGCTGTAAACACCCAAGGCTAGTTAGATCCTTTTATCTGAAAGATGATCTCAAATTAAAGCGACTTAAGATACTTTCTCAAGGTAAAACATAATTTTTGAACCTATTTATAAGGCTCCTTAATGTGGCTATCAAGCTGATCCAAGCTGTACACCCTTTTTTAGACTAAAATGGGTTCAACTCATGGTATTGCCACTGACAAGATTAAGGACTTGAAGATACCCTCAAAAGAGATATGTGGTTGCTGCTTCCTACATCTGAACCTAATAACTTGTGGAAAACGATCAATCCTAAGCCAACCATTTTATAAAAATTAGCTAAATTTTATGTGCAAAGATTTTTAAAAAGTTGTGCTAAAGTAAGATGTAAATTTTAATGCTTAGAATTACTCAACTACCCCCTGTTGTAAGGATCTTGGCTGCCTCATAAAACTGAATTAATTAATTCACCCCTTTCCATCAAAGAGGGGGGAACATTTCTGAGCTTTTTCATTAGAAAGATTAGCGGATTTAGGTCACACCCTTGAAAAGCGATGGGTTTCTGCTGAGGCCCCTCATCTCAATTTTACAACAAGTCAAAGAGCAGAAGGGGATGATTTTTCTGTGAAATCAATTAATCTAAAGCCTATGGCATGAAAATTGCAACAATCTGTGGAGAAATCTGAGCACATTTGGGTGGATCAAGGCCAAAGTCCTGGCAGGAACGTCAGCCCCAAAATCAATCCAAAATGATCCCTCCAAATGAAAAATAATTTTTAGGAAAATTGAGAGATATGCTGGCATGCTAGGACCCCATTGGAAGCAAAAAATTTGGCAACAGGAACCACAAATTAAGGCATCTGCAATATGCAAGCTGAGCCATGACACAAAAGTCCCAGCATTTTTAAGAATATTTGCATGGCCAGTTGTAAGAAATGTTCCCAAGTCCCCACCCTCACTTCCCTTCAAATATATGAACCCAGTGCTCTGCTAATGGTAGAGTGCTTGGTTATTTTGTATTATCCTTAATAAACCTTTAATTTCAACAAATTTTCTTGAACAAATTGTAAGTTTCAACTAGTCTGGTGAGCCCAAGGAACCACACCAACCAATGGAGGGCTTACACTCATTTTTATCAGTAAAGACGGTGGCCATTACATTGGTTATCTCAGCTATCGCCTCTCTCAGCGTGGAAACCCTCAGGAGTTGTACCCTACAAGTTTTGCAAGATGACCAATCCAGAAAAGCAACTATTGAGAATCTCAAAGCAAACGGAATTCCCAAATGCTTAACTTAATCCATCCAAACTATGAAGAAAATAAAAATGATAATTTGGCAGTTACATCTCAGGGAGACTAGTTGTTATTAACCCTGAAAAAACAATTGCTGACCCTCACTATCAAGTATGCACACAAAAATATCAGGAGTATGGCCTGAAAGTAAACCAAGGAGAACAGATTGACCCAGTCTAAATCCAATTTGCCTCAATCATGGATTAAACGGGAATGAAGATTTAATGGATGCTATCAGAAGCAAAATGTTTGGCATTGAACCCAATGAGACCATTGTTGCCACACATTATCATGTGCATATCCACCTGAGTCAAAAATACTACCCAAATGGAAAGCCCCAATGGTTGGAACAATCCCCTCCCGCTGACCTAAAAGTTTGACCCCCATATTTGAAGTATAGTCAATATTACTTCAAGCAATAAGATTACTGATTAGAGCACAAATAGGTTTATTGACCAATGCTTTCTGCACTTGTCTCCAAATGGTTCTTATTTGCATATCATCAGAACAGCAATGCCTTGAGGATTCTTGATTATATCATGTGTACTAAGGTGCCCCCAATGGAAGCCAAAGTTTTATTTGGTACGTCAATTGTCTGACATAATAATCCAGCCAATTAACACTGCTGTCATATCTTTTGTGACGGTTGAGGTCTATCCTCAGCATCACATTGCCCTGATCTTTGGTAAGACAGGGCAGGCTGTGTCTGGAGGTATGGAGGAGGGGGCGTTGGTCCTGGCAAGGACGCCTAAGGGGCAGGAGCTTGAAGGAGGCCAAGGAGCAAGATGGGCATCCAAGTCGAGGAAAAATGGGAATCGAGTAACATGGGTAGTTTTGAGATTTGATTTGGATTCGAATCAAGAATGGAATGGGTGCTTGGAAGTTTCGCGGTTCATTTGGGATTCGAAATGGAACTGGCGCGGAACTGTTGAGGATCGGAACTGGCACAGAACCATTGAGTGAGGATTCCGCGATCCTGCTGTAAGGTTTACACCAAGCAGCAGTCAGATTAGCACCATAAGCTTGTGTTATATTTTATATTAACTTTTAGCATGTGTGAATAGGGAAGGAACTGGGAGCTGGAGGCTTCTCAGTTCTGTTTTCTATCACCCTGGCCCAATATTAAATAAAAGAACTTAAAATTCATATATTTATACTTTGAGTTTATTTTAAAGATATTGCCTAACTGCAGCCATGTTTGGCTTGAATCAACAAGAATTGGACTTTGAGAGTGAGCTTGGGAGAGCTATTGCCTCCCTTTATACCTTGTCTTGGAGTCAAGGCATGTTGCTGGGGTTAAGTATATTTGCAACTGTCTTCCAGGGGGTGCTTGTCCAATCTTGTAGCGCGCGCACAAGGAGAGTAGTATCAAGAGCCCTGTCAGCCCTATGGTCTGTAACATGGATTCTGTTGCCCAACTTATTTGTGGCTTATTGGAAGGAGCCAGTGCGTTACATCTTTGGCCTAGGATCTGCTGAACCTGGGCTCATCAACAGCTAAAAAGAGCTTATATGGACTTATGCACGCCCTCCTGACCTGCTGGTCATGGGTGGCGCTAATCAAGGCCATCAAGCAAGTACTGCTCATCCAAGCAGTGCAGCTGATTCTCCCCCTCAAGTGTTCAAGCGTGCAACATAGAAGTAATATGGCCACTTCATGTCCTCTGATGAAGTGGCTCATCAGGTGTTGGGAGTTCTGTTGGAGCTTAAATGGCAAGCAACCTTAAATGGAACCACTGAGGCCTCAGAAGATTAACAATCCTTGGCACTATTGGATGCCTTGGATGGTAAGGCCAAAATCTAGAACCTCACCTCTTGTACCATAATTCATACCCAGGGGATTTGCTTCCCTCACTATTTATGATACTTTCGTCCATGATGGCCACGCCAGCATTGAGGCCAAAACTACTGTACCAATTATTACAACAATGGAAAAATGGCTACAAATTTGGAGAACATATTAAGGACTTCCAACTTGCGGAGTCTCTTCAACTACCAGTGGACATTGCCATTGCTGCATTCCATGCTTCTCTCAATCAAGGAGAGGGATTGCAAATGTCATGGTACAATGGACCCCAAACTCTGGAGGTGGCATAAAAACTAGACCAGAAAATTGAGGCCGTCCTGGAATTTGACCTGCCAAAATTTCAGCCACCGTAAAGCTGCACATCTGTTATACCAAACGAACTCCCTCCACCCCCAAGAATGGGGTACTCAGGATATTTAACAAGTAGGGTAGGGGATAATGAACTGGAACAAGGTCCAGTATTGGGCGGGTATCTGACACCACATTGGCAGAAACAGATTAGCAAGATGTCCCCTCTAATATGCCAGAGGTATTGGGCCTCGCCTCATACATCTCCTCAATGATTCAGGTGGAAGAGTATACCCCTCAAATATGACACAACACGACCAGCCTGCCCCCCCTGTCACATGGATCTTCAACATCACAGATGAAAGCCCCAGGGATTTTAGCAATTCATTACAAACTACTCAGACTCATGAACTTGGTTAGTTATGTATCAGACAGAGCCCAGGAACCATACTCATACCAGTGGATCCAGAGCCCCCAAACTTCCCCATACCTTATGTAAACAATGGAAAAAATTAAGGCGAATTACTGGCATAATCTTAACGTTGAGGATCTTACCCACATACGTCCCCTGATGGATTAGTCAGACCCCATGTCAGCCCCAAGCTCACATGCTTGGACAGTAGCATTTCCGTCCCAATTACCCAATCAATCACAGGATCATTCCACAATTGCAGCCACCACCACAGAAGTATACTATTTAAACAGCTTCAATAAATTCAATCATGCTAATTTCTTGTTCGCCATGGAAATTACAGTGGGATCAAAAAGTCAGTGATGAGTGAACTAGTAGACATGGAAGCATCAGGAAACTTTATTGACCTCAAAATGGCGCAGGCATTAAAACTTGGCAGTCATCATGGGGCGCTTGTCATGGAGGCTTCTAAGGTACCAATGACGTTGGGATTTTTGCCCATATTCCCAACCTGCTAGATTACCTGGTATTGCTAGGGGAAAATTCCCTAAGGCGAAGTGAATCAGAAATTGGTTGGCCCGAATTTCAGAGGAACTATGTTTGGGGGATTTTGGGATATTTGCCTGGTCATATCTGTTGGGGATCGATCCAGACAAATACTTAAGATCTCATTGGGCAGAGTTGCCGATGAAATAGGGGCATCTGATAGTGATTAACTATCAGGTGTACCAATTGGGATCAGTCAGGTTTTATCACTGACTGATAGGGAATGAATAGCAAGTTGTTAGGCGAGTGATGCCACCTGCAACTAGCAAATTGATTGGTTTGTGAGTGACCTGCCATAATGGGTAATAAGTCCCATTACTTAAGCAGGTCACTAGCCAAATATGGTTGGTTCACTTGGAAAAGAGGAAAACGTTATGGACACGTTTTCTGACTCTTTCCATTTGAGGTCTCGAGGATGTCCAATGAAGGAATCCTAGCCAGGATGGGGAAGACCATTGTTGCTGAGATGAGGATGGGTGATTCAATGTCAACAGCTGCCGTTTCATCGAAGGGGTTTCAACTGAGGGTTGGACAGCCAAATTCCCCACTATATATATTCCCTAGGATTCACTATAATAAAAAACATAAAGTTTACAGTACTTTACAGTATTTATGAGTATTTACCTTATCTATTTGGTGTATAGTTAGACTATCAGCTTCTATTGTGTTGTTCTGTCTCAAGGATATTATTGCAGAGGGCAATAATTGGAAGAGTCTCTTAGAGATGAGTAAATATATAAGTGGGGATCTAGAGAAGAAGGAACCACAATCAGAGATAGCTGCTAACTGTGTGTTGGGCTGAAGAAGACTGTCACTGGAGGTATCTCAGTGAATATCAAGTGGACAAGAACATAGGGAATGAATCACTATGAGTATGACTTCATGAGTATTTAATCAGGAATACTGGATGAGCGTTGGGCCAAAATATAATTCACACTCAACTACAGTTAATAGTCACCATACTATTATTGATTAATAATTCATTCTATATAATGTGACAAAGTGCACGAGGAAACCAAACCTGTGCAGTAAAAAGGTTACTGGGTTGCTTACTAATAACAACCTTAAGTAAATTTTTACAAATGGTTACCTTGCCTCTGTGATCCAATACACTTCTCAGCCCATGAGCACCAGTTCCATGCTAAATTATCAGATATTCTGGACCTACTCTATCCCAAGATCCTGGTGTAGAATGGTGGTGCCAACTGGCGGTTACAATCAATCTTGAACAAAATATGCTCGCTTTCTAGACATATTACAACTACAGCAAAATTATCCTGCTCCACACATTGGTGAAAGGAAATGCCCTGGCGGCAATGGTGAAATACTTCACCTTGAGTGCAGTTGCTGACCTCTCCATAATCCTGAAATATTGGTACCATACAAAGATATACAAGATGTCAACAAAGTGAATTAATTGCCATCACACTCTGAGTTTGCCATCATTTTTTCCAAGATGCATCTCATTAAAATTAATTGCCCACTGTACCTGTATATGGTGGCTGAGAATCAGGAATTGAAGATTTAGATTGATGACATGATGTCCAAAGGATGGCTAATAAAGAAAACCTCGCTGGTGTCATCCCCTGTGGTGTTCACCCAAAAACACAATGAAACCTTGTGACCATGTGT
Organism: Massospora cicadina; assembly: GCA_022478985.1. NCBI lineage: Eukaryota > Fungi > Entomophthoromycota > Entomophthoromycetes > Entomophthorales > Entomophthoraceae > Massospora > Massospora cicadina. Next base: position 617 of record JAKSZP010008489.1, on the reverse strand, counting down.
GAATTATGACCACTTAAATAATGTTATGGTACTGGAAAATTTCCTCTCACTGGAGGCTGCAATCTCCCAAGCGCTTTCCAAGTCCAAAGTATTTTATAAACAGATTTTAGACAACGCCTTTTACCAAGTCTGAGTAAAAGAGGGCCAAGAATGGCTGATGGCGGTACACACTCACTATGGCATATACCAGTTCAGGGTCATGCCATCCAGGTTTAAAACACTCCCGCCATTTTCCAGAGGTTTATCAATCATGCGTTAAGCGACCTCCACTTTATATCTGAAGTGGCATATATTGATATCATTCTGGTCCTTTCCCCCACAACAGAGCAATATGAGAAGGATTTTGTGGTAGTGGCGGCCTCCTTGCAACATGCAGTCCTAAACATGAAGCTTTTAAAATGAAACTTTTTCTAAGACGAGGTGCAGTTTCCTGGAAATGTGGTGCTTAAAGATGGGCATGCTACTGCTTTCTCCAATCTGGAAGCAGTATAAACATGGGTGTTATACCTTCAGTGGGATCATTGAGATACGCCAGGAGAATTTGCACAGGATCATACCCACTGAGAAATTAGACAGATGATATGAAGATTGTCAGACTATGGACACACTTAAAAATA